>PVIJ01000800.1:0-103653 GCA_004024925.1 Scalopus aquaticus
GTGGCTAAAAAATTAAGCAACCTTTGGACTTTCCTTTGTCCATCACATACTTGTGTGCAGTTATATGCTTGTCAAGTAGTATGAACTGAAAAGAATAAAATAAAATTAGCTATTATAAAAAATATTATAATAAAATAAAGCTAGCTATTATAAAACTCAGTATTTTTCCATTGCTTTCTGGTTTACCTACAGGTTTTTTTTCCTTTAATAATGATCTTAAAATGGAAGGAAACCAACTTCAGTTTTATTTTATCATGTTGACAGAAGTCAATTTAAGAGTGAAGGAAATGAGAAAGTATGACAGATTCAGGCACAGCAAAAGCCCTGAAGGTATTGCTGCCTAGTGCAGCCTCGGGAATGCCTATGTGTGTGTGTGTGTGTGTGTGTGTGTGTGTGTGTGTGTGTGTGTGTGTGCGTGTGTGTATTTATTTATATATATATATATATATTTATATATATTTATTTATATATATTTATTTATATACCACACAAACACCACACTCATCACACACTTACACACCACCCCCACATCACATGTACATCCACATATACACATCCCACACATACCCCACACCACACACACACACACACATCTGCACATGCCACATACACACCACACATCACATACAGACATGCACATACCACATACCAATAAACACTGTATCACACACACATCACACCACATCACATATACATACACATACCATGCATACTTACATAACACACCATATCACACACACATACCACACACACACACCATATCATGCACTTATATACCACTCCCACAAGACATGCACATAATACCATAATACATACACATACAAAACACATGTGTGCATATGCACACATACCCCACCACATACCATTGCATATATCTACCACAGCATATCACATGCAAAAACACACATGAACTCATATACACACAGAAGCCACATGTGTACGCATGCATACACCATCTGTGCATATATACATATCACACACGATGTGACAGTACATACACACAAGAGACATACGTACGTGTACGTGCTCACACCACACACACACACACACACACACACACACACACACAAACACCATATGATTCTTCATGCTGCTCCTAGACTCATCAGTGCAAGTTCTTGAGCTGCCTGATTATTCCCGTCCCAGTCATTTCTGGGGTTGGGAGACCACAATATCAAGGGACCAAGTAAACATCACTTTTCATAGCCCTGGTCTTTGGCTCATGTCCACTTTGAGAAAGTTTTTCAATAAATTGGAGCACATTTCTCATAAACTTGAAGGAACAGAGCCTGGATGTTCAGACCTCCATTTTCCCATTGTGTGGGGGTGTTTGGGGGAACTTGGTTACACATGGCTGTCAGCACTAAGTCTAAAACAGAGTAAAGAAGGGAGTCTCAATTTATTACCCAAGTGCTGAGTCTCATTTTAGAAATGTGAAAAGGGCAAGCATATCCCTACCACAGAAATGCACACACATCCACACGCACATTACAACACTCATGTCATACTTATACACACACAGTCATTTGCAACTCCTTTATGCATACAGAGGGACACACTATGTAAGCCACATGCGCACACACATGAATGCACATGTATGTGTGTATATACACATGTATATAAATAGTCAGAAACTCTCTGTTAGAAATATGCAAAATTTCTCTAGAGGTAGTTACTACTCAGAAGATGTTCAATGACAGGAATGCAGAACCTGGCCTTAGCCTTTGTGATTTCCAGTCAGATTTGTCCAAAGACTATCTTGTAAGACTGTCTCACCCGTGCAAGAAATTTTTCTCTCAAACTTTTCTCTTTTCTTTAAAAAAACATTCTACAGGGTGAAAAAAGTAATAGTTACCAGCAACATGTGCCAGAAACCACTAAAGTGAGTTCAGCTTGCTCTTGCCTTTTTGAAGTTTGTGTTATGTGAGGAAGGAGATGGATGATTATTTTCATTGACTTACTGTGACAGAAATTTTATAGGTAGGATAAGAAATAGTACTCTGTTATTCAATTATTTGAGGTTTACAAAGACATAGGCCACGTTAAGAATTCCATTGCTACTGAGAATCTCAAAACCAGGAAAAGAAGCTCCAGGGAGAAGAAATCACATAATTTCTATTTTTTGTAGGTTTCGATTACAAGATCCTGAAACCCTAAATCTTGTCTCTGTCACTTTTTATGTTCCTTACTTAACTGTAGATATTTTCAAGATCTTTGTTTAGCATTTAAACTTGGTAAGTGTAGTTGTTTTATAATCTAGGTCTGATAGTTCCACAATCTAATACCTGTGTTGACTGATGTCTGCTGCTGCCTGCTGTTCCTTGCTAGCTCTTCCTCACTGTCTTATTTCCCTGGGTGCCTCATTATCTTTGAGTGCATGCTAATCATTGTCCTTAAAACATAAATGATGGTCTAGGATGGATAATTCCCTCTACCACAGAGGCTTTGTATTTGTTTCTACCATATATCTGGGACACTTCTGGATAGCAAAAACCTCAAAGCTTGAGGTTTGATGGTTTACCCAGGATATATATGACTAGGGTACAAATCTACAGCTTCCTGCAGACATCTCAGGAAGAGATTTTTTTTTTTCCATCTCTTCTTTTGTTATGTTCATCACTGAAGTGGTCCCTCCTCTACTCCCTAACATTAGGGGAAGAAACTGGATTTAGTTCCAGTTTAGTCCTAAGTGTGTAGTTCTCTGTGTTCCTACTGAATTAGTGAGGGTACCTGATAAAGCTCCTAATCTTCAGTATTCTTTGGGCCTTTACATCTATCCTTATTCCACTAAGCCATCAACCCAAAATCAAGCGTGTTGCACAGGCAAATACATTAAGGTCCTAAGTAGCCTGTGTATCCCAACAGCCTACCTATCATTCTGGATATTAACATTCACTCACAAATTGACCTGGAATTTCCTCACTATTCTTTCTCACTATTCTTTCAATACCTCAAAGATTTTAGGTTAATTTCAAATAAAAATTTTATCCAACATTTTGCATTTTTTTTAACCAGAAACCAGATCTGCCTAACATAAGCCACAATGACCAAACATGGTTTACAAGAGAACATTTTCAATTTAGAAATTAAATGGGAAATCTATTATTTAAATGAATCTAAACTGACACAATATTTTTAGTGTCATCAGAGAGCTTTGTGGTATACTATACGTAAGTCCTCATTAGTATCATACTTGAGAAATGTACCTATACTGATTATCAATTGTTTATAGGATGGATTGGAAAAGACCCCAAAATAAATTCCAAAGGTGTCCCTGCATTTGCTACACTTCACAAGTTGTATTTCATCTGTGCTGCCATATTTAGATCTAGTGACAAAGGCCTTCTCTATTATTTTTCAGTGGGAGATATTCAAAAGCCGTGTGAACACTTTGCAGAATGTTCGGTGTTAGGGCAACTTATATGCTCAATGTTTTGTCTAGATAGATCTTAGATTATTTCTTTTTTTTTCCCCATATAACCACATGGTTCATTTAGAGTCAGCTGGCTACTAACTGATTGAAAAGGCAGTATAATTTTACCTTACAAGGAAAAACCTACAGAGTTGTCTAATTTCTCAAAAAAATAGTTAATTTTGATTATTCTAAGGTTGTTTTCCCCGTTCTAATGTCAAAAACAATAGCCCCTGAATAAAAAAGAGTAAAATTAAGTCAATGCATTTAACCTGTAGCGTGAAGACTGGACTGGATGACTGATTTTATAACCAAACCACATTTTAATTCTGTCTTGCACAAGGTCATTGCACACTTGATTTGAGTTTTCCTTAGAGTTTTCCCATCTCTTCCTACGAGGCTGAAGAATTTATAGAGACAAAATAGGCAAGGACATTTCTTAGAGAATATGCAATGCAGTTGATCCAGCATGACATCTTGGAGGGTTTTTTTTTTTTTTTTTTTTTTTTTTTTTTTTTTTTTTTTTTTTTTTTGGTCCTCCCTGGTCTCATATAAGTCATGCTGATGCAGTAAAATATTTGTACAATTCATAACCAAAGTGTTCTGTTGCATAAAAAAAATTAAGTACTTCCAGCCAAAGTCCTTATGAGACTAGTCCCAGCTTCACATTCCCCATGAATAATGAAAATGCTTCTCTTGAGAAAGTATGAGATTTTAATTTTATTAGTCCTGATACTAGAAAAACCCTCTCATGTACTCATCCTTACTTTAAGGCACCATTGTGATTTTGATAATTCAAGACTGGACATTTGAAAACACAGTGAAACCACTCAGCTATTTAATCCATCTCAGTTCTAGTTTCAAAATACGACAATCACAAAAAGATAGAGCCCCGTCAATCTGTCATAGCATAAAGGAAACTGGATTTCTTTTGATTTACCTGCTACCACTGAGCATTTCCAGAAAACCAGGATTTTGCAGAGCACATTAAGATCATAAATGTGTTAATGCATAAAACATCCCATTATTCTTGTTATCTCCTCCAGAGAAGGAAATGGTGATAGAGAGAGATTAATGGATGGACCAAAAGTCATCCAGGAAATTAGTAGCAGGTCTGGGATTAAACTTCTGAGTTCCTGCCACCCACTGTTAAGTAGAAGTCAATAGTCCATGCAGCCTCTCCAATTTCCATTTAAAGCTGTAATGAAAAGGTGGGAGAGGAAGGCACTGCTCATTAGCCCTGCTTTCTAGGTGTGCAAATTATCAGCTCAGACACAATTGTGAAAACAGTCATGGAGTCTGTTTCCATTCCAAGTTGCTTAGAAGCCTCCTGCTGCCTCAAAGATGTCTTTCCAACAAAGGAATCTGAAGACAGAGCATGGAGAAATGCTAGGCCTTCTGAACTGCAAATTCCCAATCCATGCGGAATGATGCTATGAATTGTTCCACAGAGGAAGGAATATCCTGAGAGTCACATTAACATCATAAACAGAGTGTAAGATTGGATTCTAGGGGCCCAAGAGTACATGAATGGTGTCTCAATTGACTTTTTTATATGATGGCGACTAATCGCTCACAGTGGGCTCAGATCAGTCTTGAGGGGCCCAGGTCAGGTATCTTCTACAGAGAGTTGTTTATAAACTAGTGAGATGCAAGATCCAAAATAGATGACTAGGTCTGCCACATTCCATCAGGGTGATCCTGGGCAAGTTACTTACCTTTCCATGACCTCATTTTTACCTGTGTCTGGAGTCCAAGTTACTTAAATCTTACATACTACATAGCACAATGATGAAGAGAAAACAAGATGACAAAAGATATAGTTGTTTATAAAATTGAAAGTCTTAAGTTGATAAAAGGAATTACAATGGGTGGGTATGAAAGTCTCCAAAATCGTTCTTTAAAATGACCTCTTTAAGCAATAGTACTTGTAGATTTATGATAAGCAAACATTTTGTTTTATTTAGTTGCTAGGTTTTAGCATAGCAGTGTGTTTGGTGGCAGGGACACAGACTTTGAAGTCAACGAAGCTTGAGTTCAAATCCCAATTCAGCTACTTCTTAGCTATGAGTTCTTTAATTACAGATGTAGACTCTCTTGAGACCCAATTTCTTCACTTATAAAAGGGAAAACTAATATCTACCCTAAAAGGTGTGATAATAAGAAACAGTACTAGATATCCAGGTTTATACCACTGCGCATAGTAGGTAGTTACAATATCTCAACTCCGTATATTATCAAAGTGAGTTACATAAAAATGTATTCACTCTGTACTTACCAGCATGCCAGTGTTAAGTGGTGCCACTGGCCATCCAGCTCAGGGTTCTGGATTCTAATGGAGAGTCTGGTTTTGAGGCCTGATTGACTGGTCATTGACCCACATGCTAGCCACAGAAGTGCAAAGCTCTCCTGAATTGGGTAGAGGAAATTTACCCTGGAACACTCTCTAAGCCAATGACTTTTCTTCAGTATTTTGGAAAGAGGACTTGGGGACATAGCAAGTGCCCCAAGTCTGGACCCTCTGGAAAGCCAGCAATTGCAGAGCCTCCAATTTGAAGCTGTCTTTCACTAATTTATCAAGTGTATATTAAGGACTTTTTATATGCTGTGCCAAGTATAGAGAAAAAAAAATTAAGAAATGTCATAAACTCTTAAAACATAAGACATTACCTCCTAGAAACTCATACTCCTGTTGGCTAAACAAGAGTAACCATCACAAAAGAGCTAACTAACAGCCTCCTGCTGACCTGGGTCACGGTGAATGAGACCTGGTGCCAGTCCTTGTCTGCAGGTCAAGTGCAGGGTTGGAGAGGGCAGAGACACAGCTCTTGTAGTGCATGGCAATACCATGTCTCTCCCCTGACCTACCTCTAGCTCCCTGACAAGTCAGCAGAATCCATATGCTCTCACCAAACCATCGTACTCTGGGTTGTGCAAAAGACACAAGCTCTAGGTCTGTGATCATCCCAACAGCGAGGTACTGAGGAGGGTCAATGTCACTGCAAAAACAAAGCGCACGCACTAGTGCACACACACACACTTGCACTGTTTGCCTTAGCACGACTCAGCGCACACTTGTGCACCAGGGCTCTCACCCCTGTAAACCAGTGATTTCTCCCCCATCGCAGAGACCGAGCACACCCACATTTAGATGGATGCAGACTTTGGTCTTTGAAAGAAGCAACTCCTCCATAGTCTTGCTGTATTTAATTATTTTCTGTATCGATGGTTGATGTTTTACTGCTACTTCAGAATTAGTTTTCCCTCCAGCCCTATCCAACTGCTAAAATTCTCTTGATTTTCTGAAGTAGCTCTTCCTGACATTAAATTACTTTCCTTTTCAAATATAAATGGGGGAGGTTGAGAGGGATTGAAATACCCAGAGTATTTGGGGAAGTGTAATCATTTGCTAAACCTTACATTTAAAAGTGATTAGCCAAGGTTTGAGAAATTTCTAAGAGTGACTGTAGCTTGGAACCAAATAAAAAACCACAGAGATATTTGTAGTTTAAATGTTCTTGAAGTAACTGCATTATTACCACAGCACCTCTGAGGCTTCCCCTTTTTTCAGATTGCACATTGTCACCACTTCCTAAATAGCTGGACTTATTAAACACTATGGGCGTCTATAAAAATATCACAGGTTTTGAATAATTTAATAACCGTGTTGAAAGGGGAAAACTTGGTTTTGTCCTACAAAATCCTTTCTTTGAGTTTACCACCCAAAAGAAAGAAATCAATTTAAATATGCATATGGAGTATGTACAATGTGCCCAAGACTCATGTTTGATCAAAAGGCTGTGGGAGAAGAACTTACAAAGTCGATGGCAGATATCACTAACACCCTCAAAACAATGTAATGAGAGTTTCAGGGATGCAGTGATTCAAAATGTGAAAAGAAGAAAAAGCATCAGGTGCCATGCCTGCCTCGTCCCCAAGGTTTTGTTCACCGCTGCTCCATTAGTTTTTAGTTTTGCCCTTGATGGTTGTGACAGTTACCAAGTTATAATGAAGTTATCACAACCAATAGTGGGATCGTGCTTTCAGTCAGCTCAGCTGTGTCTTGT
Organism: Scalopus aquaticus; assembly: GCA_004024925.1. Classification (NCBI taxonomy): domain Eukaryota; kingdom Metazoa; phylum Chordata; class Mammalia; order Eulipotyphla; family Talpidae; genus Scalopus; species Scalopus aquaticus. The sequence continues at coordinate 7,480 of PVIJ01000800.1, forward strand.
TCCTTTTTTTTTAAAGATTTATTTATTTATGCATACAAGAGCTGGGGTGTAGGCCAGAGGTGTAGGGGTGGTGAGAGGATCCACTAGAGACAGAGTCGGGAGCAGAACAGGCAGATTGATAGAAATACACTGCTGAGGGAAGCAGCAGGCGAGGCAGAAGAGGTCTGCCACGCCATATGGGAAGCTCCCTGTCCAGGATTCGAACTCGTGCTGCAGTGGCTATGATAGCTTCACAGTGCTGAGACTTAAGCCCTTGCACCACCAGAGAGGCCCTGTATTCTTGTTCTTGTGCAAATATCATTGTGATATTTATTGGTTTTCCACCAAGAGCCTACAGGTGGTCAGAATGCTCTATTATGTCAAGGTCCCTGCTGGACCTTGACCTTGCAGCAGTGGCCAGTGAAACACAGGAGCCCATTGATACAGGTGAAATGTTGATCCTTTCCCTGGCAGCCTTGAGTCCAAATTAATAATTTACAATGTGGGTCTGTTTCCTGGGAGAAAATATCCTCTAAAAGCAGAGTTCTCCATTTTTATAGCCAAGTATGTTGCAGCAGAGTTTAAAAAAAAATAAATTCTGCTGATTCTTAACCTGAGCAGACAAGTAGAAATGAGGCTCAGGTAAGTTCAAGATCATTTTGAGCATTTGTTGCAGGGGCAAGTGCTATGTGATGCTTCTGTCCCAGTCCTGGACTTGGTCTTGGTTCCATAACTTGCTAGTTAAAATTCTTATCATCACCTGATGACAATCAGTCCCTGGGAATTCTGGAATGGATGCAAACCCTCCATTTCCTGCAATTCATCAAAACCTGGTCTCCAAATCGCTTTGACTTTCTTTAGAAATATCATCATATATCACAGTCACAGGAGTCCCTGTGCTCCTGGTCCCCTCACCGGTTAGGTCACTTTCAGATCGCTTATTTTCACTGGAGGAGAATGTAGGATGGGGTGACCTCTGCTGAGACATGTCTAATCTAAGAGAGATGGTTGTTCATGATCTATATTGCAGACAAAAATTGAATGAGCTTATGCCCCAGAAGAGCTAAAACAGGACAAAACAAAACAGTCAGAAAAAAAATTAGTATGTATTCAGTCGGTGGCTTAGGAAAGAAAACAAAAATAACACCAACATTCCTAGATTGAATGAACACAAGATAAAGATGAAGAGTGAGTAAAGTATCCTCAGAACAATAGGGAAAAAAGAATACTGGATGGAAGAAACCTGAGAATCAGGGTTCTGCAAAGACTTGCTGAGTAACTTCTCTCTGGCCTCAGTTTCCTCATATCCACTATCTTCTAGTACTAATGTTCTGTGATACAAATCAAGAGATCATGGTAGAATCTTCCAGAAGCCTCCACTGTTGTTTTCTTCTAAGCAAGGGAAGGAGATAGGGAAAAAGCAGACACTACACAGAATAGCTAGTTCTGCCCACAAACCTGCCCAGTGCTTCCATCACGCCTGCTCCCCTTCCGTCATGCGCAGGGACCTCTCGAGAATGGACTTGTGTCTACAGGCGCACCCCCCCTAACCATCCCCAGGCCCTCAGCATGGACTTGGGCTTCGTGGAAAGAACAAAAATTAAGTCAAATCCCTATTCCGCCAAAAGGCTCAGAGCCTCCCCTTCTCATTCCAAACTCAGAACAACCTGTAGCCCCTTTATCCTTTCACCCTTTCGTTTCATGTCTCTTAGACACCTGCTATGCCTCATTCCCTCGTGTGGCCCGTGGTCAGAGGTCAAACTGCAAGACCTGTTAGAGAAGCAGTCCAGACCCCATGGGGAGGGGCAGCCTGCTTGACGAGCCTCCCGGTCGAGCCCAGGGCGTCCTTCCCATGCTCCGCCCATGGGCACAACTGCCTACTGTGTGCACACACACCCAGCACACTGCAGGACTTGGGCCCTGTGTGGAGGGGGCTGCCTCCGGACGGAGGGACCAAAGCAACGGAAATAACGACCTCTGCACGAGTGGAGCGCGTATCCAAGATGCAGCTGCAAGAGCAAGAAGGCGTCAGGAAACGTGTGACTCGTGCTTCTGTTTCTGTCTGTGTTCCCGAGGCTGTTTCACGTCATTAGGCTCTTCGAATTGGATGGAGCCCCAGACACTACTTAGTCACCCTTTATTGTAAGTAAGAATCTTTCCATTGTGGCCGCTTCTCATATGTGCTTATGCTAATCTGTAATTTCCAAAATATGCCTGAATTCAATCATACTGATTCACACCTGCGAGTCAGTGGGGTGATTCTTTGATGTTCTGAATCACAGTGTAATGGCCCATAGTGACACAACCCACATTCTGGCCCAGAATAGAGTATAACTACAAATGCAATTTTACATATACATCAGTAATGTTCTCTATAATAATATGGAAGTTTATTTCATTTTAATAATATAATTTATATTTTACTATCTATTACATTATAGGTAATGTCAGCTAATATTATATTATTTACATTGTATGATTATTGATAGGCTTAGTAAAATAATTAATGAATTGTTGCCTGCTAACATACACCAGGGTGATTATACGACAGAGAGAACTGACAGTGTATCTGTGAGCCCGCTGAAAATCAGGTTTCCTTAGCTGCTTCTGCTTTATTATTCTAATCGTCCCTTTTAAATGTGCCTATTTCCTATTTCTTTAGTTATCTCTCATTTCATGGACAAATGAATCTATCTTCTGATTACCAATTTTATAACAGAATTCAAAATCCCAGTGTCGTAAAGGAGAGCTTTTAAAATTGTAATGTGTTTTCAGGGAAAAGAGCTTCTCCCCACTTGACCTTTTCCTGTTCATATGTAATGCTACCCGCATGGTGAGTCACAACTCTCATCTACTCGGCCTGGCCCCCCAGGATCCCCTCACTCTGTGTGGAAAATCCCTGGCCTACACAAGACCTTTGCTGTTGTAATTTACTGGCTGATAAATTAGAAAGCCAAAGCTCTGACTTGTTTAGTCCCTTACTAGGAAAGGGGAAGTTGCATTTGATTAAACTGGTTCTAAAAAAGGAATGCTATCTAATCTCTATTGCAGAGAGGCCCTGAGCCCAGCCGGGGGACTCAGCCACCACAAGGTCTGTTGCAGGAAATCACATCACGTGCATAGAGCACCCTGCTTGGGATTTGGTGGTGATCATTTTAATAAGGCACCTTGTGAAAGCAGGAGGGTTTGAAACTCAAAGTAAAATTGTCCAGGAGTATATTCATCCATTTAAGAACTTTAATTAAATGCCATCCTGTGACACATTCTCCGAGTTGTTGGGGTTACAGAGATGGATAAATCACACCTGAACACCTCCCCCTGCTCTGGAGTGCACCTTCTAGGGGTCACACACCTGAACTTATCCAATCAGAAATCAGCTCTCAAGCAAGGCAGCTCCCCTCACCTCTGGGTTGAATGGAAACTGAGATTCTGTAAATTGATGGAGGCCCGTTAACAAAGAACAAGAACATCAACAAACAAAATCTCAAAATTTCATCACTGTCCTGTTCTCAGGAGGTCCCCCAGGAACTAACAACAAAAGAAAGCATTTCTTTTCTATCATATATTTCTCTTTCACCCATGCTCAGATGAGATCATTTATGCAAAGATGAGCCATGTATGTCGAAGACTGAGTGTTTTCATTCCCTTCTCGATTTTTGGAGCGCCCTGAAGAGGCGTAGCTGAGTTTTATGCTTGTTGCTGCTTTGGAGCTTCCTTACTTGGTTGTGAGCATACAAATGGCTCCTCCTACACACTTACCTGGTGATCTCTACCCTCTAGTGGAGGGGTAGGTATTGGGGCAAGTGCTGAACTTGGGATTGGGAGGTTAGTGTTCTAATCCCTGCTCTGTTGCTAGCTAGCTTTGGGGTCATTTAAGCGCCACTCCATCTCTCAGGGACTGGGTTACTCGATCCATAGAATAATGGGTTTTATCACACAGCTCTTTACTCCCTCCCCTATAAGTCTACTCTTTGTAAATATTACAATAGTTACATCTTTGGGGACAAAGTACAAACGATCCATTCTCCATAGTAATATATCACATGGGATTATAGATCACATGGGATGTGTCACATGGGACTTTTAACTTCCATTCTTGTTAGAAATAAATAGGCAAATAATAGAACTACTACCTTTGCCTAGCTTTACAGACTCACCATCCATTTTTTAAAAGAAATGCAAAATGTAAAAGACATAAATAACAACAAAAATATATATTATATTAAAAAAAAAAAAGAAAGAAAAGAACACAAGGGACCATGGAGATGGATCACGGGTGAATTGGTGGTGGGCTACCCAAGGGGAATACAAAATGTAAAAGACAAAAATAACAATAAAAATATATATTTAAAAAAAAAAAGAAATGCTGTTAGTGGTCTAACGCATGCCTCTCCTTTCATTTCTCTTCCTTCCATAAGCACTCAAACCAATTTCTGTTGACTTGACCATATTCCAGAGCTCAGTTCAGCATCCTTCCTCAATCCCTCCAGCCAGGAACAACAACAAAAAAAAATCTCCATTGTTTGCATTCTTTGCCCATTGAATTACCCTAGCTTGTGTCATTTAATTCTTGCCACTGTGCTCTATAAAAGAATGGATATTTTTTTAATGTTCTTGGGTTTCCTGGAAGGAAAAGCTATAAAATCCCGTCCCTGGGCTCTTGCTGACGTTCTTAGACATCAAGAAAATGTGCAAATCTTACTCTGACCATGGCCCATCTGGCCAGCACATTCAAAGCTGCTCTATTTCAGAGCCAGAAACAAGCTCGTGTAGTACATCTGATGCGACTGTCATTGCTGAGGGCGCTGCACCCAGAACTGACTCTGTCCCCAAAGTGAAACAAGTGCCCCCAGACATTCAACTGAGAGACTCAGAAATCTGACCTTGGTTCTCCAGAAAAGTTACCTTTTGGCCCCATTTTTTTCTTAGTTCTTTCTTTCTTTCTTATTTCCTTCCCTCCCTCCCTTCTCTCTTCCTCACTCTTTTCCTTGCATTCTTCCTTTTATAGAAAATAACTACAATCATCCTGCTCCCTTTGGATTCTGCCCTGTGCGAAGAGAAAGTCAACAATCCTATATGTAGCTGAGGACTGCGCTGCAACCGACTTCACCAAATAGTTTAAAGAACAATGCTCATCCTCCCAGCGTCCTCCTGGCCCCTGCTCCACCTCTGCAAACACAACGCTCACAGCCAAGCATCCAGAACACTCGGAATTTCTGCATTTTCAATTATTTAGGCCAAAATGAATCACTTGCTTTCTTTTCTTTTTTCTTTTGGAAACAGTTTTACTTCCTATTTCCTCACTGGACACATAATTTTGATTTATAAACCCAACAGTCTTGAGTAAAAGGAAGTTTTAAACAAAGATGAGGGCCCTGCCCTGGGTTGTTTGTCTCCTTTCCCTGCAATATTTTCAGAAAACGCTTTGACTGGCCTTGAAGATGCAAATCCAGCTTGTGCCTCTGAAACCTCCGACTCTGCCTCCCCAAGGCCTCCCAGTTCTTCTGATTCAAGGGCCTCTTCTTAAAATTCCACCAAACTTGCTTCAACAGCAATGCACTTTCAACTGGGATAAATCTGTCTTCCAATATTATGTCTTGTAAATCTCATTTTGCAGGGGTATTTACAACCCAGCTACTGCATGCTTACTTGATTGACTAGGAATGAATAAATCAGTTTTCCATTTCTCCCCTTTCTCCATTGCTGATATTTTGATGTGGGAGCTGTTCCAAGCATATAATTATAAAAACATCTCTTCACCAGAAAATTATTTAAGAAGCAGACAGTGAAGTTTATATCTCTTTTTTACTGTATTCTTAAAATGAATCTGTCTTTGTTGAGAAAGAAGGATAAATATTAGAAGGGCCATTGGCCTTAGTAGGCTAAAAGTTTACATGATTTTCAATATGGTGTCCATCCTTGGGACCATCTGTTACCTTATTTATGACAAGCAATCCTCCCAGTCTCAAAAGTCTTAGATTGCTTTAAAAGTATGGGATGACTCATTTATTAAGTACCTTTTCCAGACTGTCAATTCCATAGCACAGAGGAAGAACCTAAGTCATTGCCTCCTATGACCCTGAACACAAGGCAGCCTAGGTGTTCAGGAAGCATTTATTGTAGAATAAATGTTCCAGGCACAGTGCTCAGTTCTGGGCAGGCAAAGATGAATGAGGCCTGGACCTTTAATCACAGGTGAGGCACTAAGAGGCACCTGCAATCTGTGGGCCCTGTACACTCCACAGTCTTGGCATGGCTCCCACTGTGTTAATATCCACCAAGAGATAATGGACCGTGTCATGAGTTATGTGTCCCAAGCTGAATAGCGTCAGGGCCAATTACTTTATTTTAGAGGCCACAGCAAAGAAGACCATTTGCAATATGAGGCTCACCTCATTAAAACAACATTTAGAGATTTTATTTTAATCTAAGGGATGAGTTTCCAGTGCTATGCAGCTATAATAACCCATGCTGTACACTAACTCCTCAAACTTTCGATGTGTATTGGGGAACATCAGCTGTGATTGATAGAAATGCCATGTCCCATCTGTTTAACTCAGTCCCAAGACAAACTTGACCAGCATTTCCTCTCCAACGTGACAAACCTAAGGGCACAGTTTTTGTTGTTGTTGTTTTTCCCTACCATCTCCAATAGATGAAAGAGTGGATTTTATGATGTTAGCCTTCACATATAAAGCTCAGCTTATTTAGGGCTACCAGATAAAGTGCAGGATATACAGTTAATTTAGAATTTCAGATGAACAACAAATAATTTTTCATTTAATTTTTCCCCCTACATTATTTGGGATATACTCACACTTTTTTAAAAAATATATTCATTGTTTACCTGAAATTCAAATTTCTGTAGGCAATTATATTTTTATTTGGAAATAAACTTATTGCAAGAAATCAAGCAAATAAAAAAATCTTTATATGATTGGTCTTATCTGTGTGAAATTGGGCCAGACCTAGAAGTTAAAGAAGAATGAGACATTAGACCCTGGGTGAAGTTTATCTCTTTTAGGACACAGACACATTGCCACAGGTGTTGTCACTATCATTCCTGGGTGACCATAGAGAAAGATAATTGGACATTTCAGGTTAATAGGGAAGAGGTGGGCTGTCGAGCCAAACCAGTGGGATTAAAATGCAGATTCTTTGGTTAGTATCTGTGTGTCCTCAGGTATGTTGCTCCATTTTGCCTCAGTTTCCATGTGAGTAAAATGGGTAGAAAATAATCACTGTTTCATAGGATTTGGGAATGATTTGCTATATGGCTTACTATAATGCCATTAGAAAACTTTAAAAAATGTCTATACCACCACTACCCACCACCATCATCTCATTCTCACTTCCACAGACTTTGCTAGGTCTTTTCCTAGCAATTCAACTAGCTTAATTTTTCCTTTGGATTTCTCTGTGTTTCCTTATTTAAGACAGCTAATCCATAGGAATAACTGATTCCTCTATTGGCTAGTCACAGAGGTTTGCTCTCAAAATCCTCACAAAATGAGGTGATGAAGGTCAAGCCACCATTACAACTAAATAATCAGGTGAGCGCTCAGTGGAGAGAGCTGCTCAGAAACACTTTCAATCTCCCAAAAGATGTTTTGGCCAAGACTTAGCCTTTAGTGACATAGGTTTCTGAGACTACACCCAGCCTGCAAGTCACTCAAGTGTCTATTCACACATCACTAAGCATGATTAACACACTGCTGTCACGTTTGTTCATATCTCTAGACCCATACTTTCTGGTCAAATAAGTGGGTCCAGTAGCTATTCTCACCAGAAGGCAGCGGAAGTGTGAGGACTATCTCTTTAAAGGACTCCACTCGTGATCTAAGAACCAATATAACCTGTTGTTAATTTTACACACAAGATGGACAGCTGAAAAGCAAGGAGCATTTGTGGGGAAGCAGAAAAGATCTTCTGAGATGGCTCCACTGTGTGGAGTGTCCTTGCCTGAGACTTCTCAACAGTCAAGATCAGTCTGCTACAGAAGCACTATGTTAACTTCAAATCAACTCAGTAACTCATTTCCATTGTTCTTTAGTGTCCCTCAAAAACTAGTTGGAAAGTGCTTGAAAGCCTTTAGCCAAAAATACTATATTTATACCTAACAGGATATCTTTAAGTTTCCTTGTATGACTTTTTATAATTCCAACATCTTAAACATTTTTGTAAATAAAATTAGTTCCAACAGTATTTTACGTTATTCAGATTATGTAACTCTGATCCCTTGGGAAGGAGATTTTGATTTGCTTTCAAAATTTCTTGAAAACACTTTTTAATCTAATCTTTTAAAATTACATCACTAGAGTATATGGACTTGGATGGCATTTCCTTCCCTAAGTTACCAGTGTTTGAAGAATCTCATGAATACAAAGTTCTGTGAAATGTGGTAAGTGTGTCAGCAGGTACAAAGACAAGAAGGATGTTTAAACAGTCTTTGCAGATAAGGATGACTGAGGAATCACTCCTATGTTGCATCACTAACTCTGCTAAAAATTAGAAAATGAGAAGTGCTAATGATTTCCCCCATTTAATTTTGGTATGTTCTAAATATGCTTTGCATAACTCTGAATGTATCTTCTAAATTTTCTTAAGCACAGTATTTTTAAGTGTTCCTTAATATTTCCATAAGCTTAATCATATCTATGCCAGGAAAAGAAAATATTTTTAAATACTAAGAGTCACTGGAGTAAGTCACAATAGAGGTCTGCATGGCCACAAATACTTTAAACTAGCTTTGCTCTTTGGGGAAATTGCCTGTGAGAAGCTGTTTAATCTTGCTTTCTTCAGCTGTGGTCTGGTTTTGTTTTTGAGAAAGACCTGAAATGTTCTCGATGAAGACACTACTAGCATACTATCTGTGCTTTTATCTATACTTTCTGTCCTCCCACCACCCCACCCCTCCCACCGCCATTGCATAGAAAATTCTCACATTGCCCCACTGACAATTCAGGGATTGAACTTCAATTCCATTTCTTATTGCAAAGTTTGGTTGTTAAGAAAACCTGAACCAAGTGAAGGTATTTCAATTCCTCCAGTTTTGCCTTTTCATCATGGATGTGGGCTGATGCAGTTATTGTCAAGGCAGTGTTGGCAAACTGACTCAAAGGGGAAAATTTCCTTTTGCTTTATAGTCTTTGCTGATTTTCTTACCTTGAACATTATTTGTCACTTGGTCTTTAATCTTGGCACAGACTATTTATTTTCATTTATTTAATATTAAAGAATACCTCCTCTGTATGAGGGAAATACAAAGATTTAAAAAAAAAAAAAGAGTCTTGATTGCCAGAAAGCCACAATCCCTCAGAAAGGACAGACGATATATAGGACACTATAGTACCAATCAGACCATGAGAAGTGTTACTCTAAAAGCATGAATTTACACCAGAAAAAGGAAAAGAAGAAATACCATGGAAACAAACATCGATATCTAAAGGTTTTAAATCAAGTCCAAACTTGTCGATGAATTTTTTTAATGGAAGTAGAACATCTGTGCACACTTTTAGTTAAAGTTATAAGGGAAAAGGAGGGCTTACCTCCATAAAAGTTTTAGCTAAGATGTCTGAAATATGAACTGGTGATTCTATCCCAAACTGATTGATAATCACATGGGTCACACATTCCTTTTTCTACGTCAAAGTTGTATTTCTGTCTCTATTCCTATATTTGAGCTTAAAATGTCATGTGACTAGATCAGGACACGATTAAATTTCATAATTTCCAAATGTCCCATCCCAGCTTCCCAAATACCATCCCATAATACACTAGTACTGAACAGTCTGACTATTAAACACTTAAGGTGGGATAGTTACTACATGATCACATTTTAATGCATGAGATCCTGAACATCTCTCCCCAAAACACTACTCCCTAAGAAATCTTCATTATTTTATCAACCTATAGTCCCCAGAAAGAATGTTTCCTATGGTTGTAAGACACAATGCCTTGTAGGAATGAGAAGAATATTGCTCCCTGGAATTTCAGTGGTGGAGAAGCAACAAGAGCAAAGACACCTCAGAAAGAAAATGTCAAAAAGAACATTCTTCTTCCTAGAAGAAAAATAAAAAGGACATTTAACCCAGAGGTGAAGTAAAAAATTTGGTACAGGGACAGAGAAAAAGAGGCCTGATGGAATGAAGGAAAGAAAAATAAAATAAAAGGAATCGATGTCTGCTACTTGGAGACTTTTCACTGTGCAAAGCTGGGAAATCCAAAATGGAAGCCACGGATAAGATATTTGTCAACAGAATACCTGATAAGAAGACAAATGATGTAGACTTGAAAACAAAATAGGAGAAATGAAGAGCAAAATGGGGGAGGAGACAGAAAAAGTCAAATAGGACGCTAAAATGCTAAATGCTAAAAATGATCCATGAAAATCTCAAATAGACATATAAGTAAGTCTGAAGACAAATGACACTGGAGAAGCTGATGCAATAGCAGCAGATGTTTTCCCTCAAGGACCAAAGCAGATAGGAAACCCTGCAAGAGCGGACACAGGAACAGCCCAGAGAATTTGTCTTCCTCAGCCTGGTGGAACCCAAGGGCAGCAGTGAGAACAGAATCGTCAATTCCCTTCCCTCCTGACGCTCCTCACTCTGGGAGAAAAGCTAGATTCCTAGACCAATAGAAAAGAGAAAAATTCTTAACTGCCATTTTTTTCTTGCAGAGAAAATGAGATAGACAACATAAATTCAACTTCTTTTACATTGTTCACACAAAATTACTACAGCCCTTAAAAGAGATGCCAGTGTGCCCATAGTAGAAATGAGGAAATGAGAAGTCAGCGGCTAGGCAATTTGCCCCAAGTCATTTGTAGTTAGGAACTGACCCCAGATCTACCTAATACAAAGCCTGTGGCAGTACGCTTCACAATGAAGCACCTGATGATTCCCGGAGACTGTTCTTATCTGTTGGCTTATTTTTGCTCTCCTAATGGCCCTGTGATGTCCAGGACAGGCACCATATCCCTTTTGGAATAGAGGAGGAAACAAACCTCAGAAAATCTGTGATTAGTCTCAGTATGAATCCGGGAAGGACTGCCACGAGGGTCTCCTCATTTCTTGGCTTCATTGTTTTCGGGAAAACATACCTCCCTTGTCACGATAAAGCTCAGCATATGGCCAGAGCCAGAGAAGTACTCACATATTGCAAAACTGGAATTTTTTTTTACCAAATAAAAAAGTTCAAAGATTTAATGAACACCACCCCATTCCTGATAGTGGGGTACATAAGTCCAACCCCCTGTACCATATCATAAAGAGATTCTGCTAACGACCAATGTTAGAAGACAAATGCTGTTTTACTTTGAAAGTAATATTTCAAAGTACTCATAAAAATTATTTAAATTATAACCAGAGATGATTTTTAGAAATGATCTTTTTAAATAAATAAGTCATTTGCCATACAAAAATCAGATTATTTTATGACTGCATTTTACCAAATAAAAGACCTTGCTGTCAAAAATTCGATCTCTGCTGTCACTGTCACAGGTCAGAGCATCCTCACTTTGCAGCCAGAACGCTCAACTGAACTCTTGAAGATCTCTATGATTCTATTCCAGCCCCCCTTGTCCCTGCATCTAGTATTCATAGAGCTCTTGAGACCATCTTTTAAACAACACTTCCCTGTTGAAAATGCTCTGATGAACCTCTCCCCTAGTCTTAATGGAAAGCTGAATTCCCATTTAGTTGTGGAAGCCTCTTCAAAATCTCCTTGTCTCATCTCTTGTCTCTCCACACCTATTCTTCAGTTTCACAGAACCAAATGCACTCTTTCTTGTTTCACTGAATTAATATATATGTTCTTTTGTGGGGGGTTCCCTCCCCATCTTCTTCCCTGGCCAGAAGATATTCTCGGACTTTGAGAGAACATTGCTACCTCCAGAAAGACCCTCAAGCTCTCCTAGGACACTCTGGATGGACATCTAGCATAATTTTTATATTTTACTCTGATATAAAAGTCAGATCTTCAATCATCAGCTTACACATTTGTCCCTTACAACTAGTTCATGAACTCCCTGAGGACTGAAACTGCCCTCTTTTGTTATCTGAACAGCTTCTCCAAGCATATATCAGAATTTTCCTAAATTTTCCACAAGGGAAAAGATTTTCCTAAGAATCCAATTCAAATAAGCTTCTTGCAGAGAAAAAAAAATGAGAGATAGGAAAAAAATAACTAAGTGAACAACAAATATCTCATTTTTATTGAAAACAATTATCTGATTAGTGAGCTCCTAATCAGCTGCTTATTTAAAATAAATATGTGATGAGTTAGCTCCTACTTAATGGTCTGCTGGGAGAATCAGCAATGTTGATGCATTTTTATCAGTTACACTAATAATGTCCCAGAAGAAGCTAAAGTATTACATCATGCAAAACTTTCTATCCTGGTTTTCTTTCTCAATGCCCAGGAGGACAACTATAACAGAACAGGCACTCAATAAGTATTCGAATGAATGGAAGCTGTATCCACTACTTAGTGTATGAAAAGCCTCATATAATCACAAGATAAAGGGTACATTACAACTTTTACAACAAAAATCTTGCATTTAAAAAATATCTGACTTTCAGCCTTGCAGATCACATGCTAATGTTGAGTTGTGAGCCTGCTGTGCAAAGTAACATCACCCACTACACTCTAGCAACGAGTGACACTTTGGTAATTGTTGATGCCACTCATTAAAGTAACCAGGGCTCAAACTTCTTCCAGTGTATTTCCACATTTTTTTCATGAGACATGATAATTGTGTGAAAGTTTTAGTAAGATCATTAGATTTTCTGGTATTAGAAGGAGGAAATGGGATGGAAAAAGAGAAGAAAATGGCAATATAATTGGGCCTACCATGGCTAAATTTGGTAGATGTATAATGAGGAGAAATGCTTTTCAAAACATCATTGTGGAATTTGGAATATGGAATGGGATATGGGTAGAATGATCACATAATATATCATCAAAATCAGAATTGTGCCCTGATCACTTTATACATGTAACGATATAGATTTACAAAGTCTGAGATAATAGCTTAAAAATAATATTTTTTGTTTTCTCTACAAGTTCTTTTTTTATTGCATTTTTTTTATTGCAGTAACATTGGTTTACAACCAATGTTAGCAGTTTAGGCTTACAACTACTCAAATGTATGTTACCACACCACACTCACCCCCAAAGCACCCACAGCAATTATTTAAAACCAGAGATTATGACTTCTAATATGACTATTTGCTAAAAAGGAAGTTTACTACTATATCCTCAACTCAAAATCATAAATTGTGCTCATCTAGATACCCAAAATGCTATAATGAAGAGTGCAACAGCTCTGTGAAAATCTCAATGATGGGCACAGATATTTTTGTGGTAAACAGAATAATGCCACTCCCAAAGATGTCCACATCCTAATTTCTCAAACCTATGAGTGTTACTTTACGTAACAAAAGGCTATTGTCAGTTTAATTAAGGATGGGGTGGGGATATTGTCCTGCATTATCTAGGTAAACCCAAAGCAATTCCAAATGTGGAGTAAGAGGGAAGCAGAGGGTCAGATTTAAGCTATGGATAAGTGAAAATGGAAGCAGAGGTCAGAGAGAGAGAAAGAGAACTATACTGCTGGCTGTGAGAAGATGGAAGGGGCATGCGCCAAGCAAGGCGGGCAACTTTTAAAAGTTTAAAAAGGCAAAGAAACTGATCCTCCCCTAGAGCCTACCAAAAAGACCCTACTGACACCTGGAAGCCAAAACTCTCCATCACTCTTAAGTCTCTTTTTCCGCTATTTTCTTATAGTCCTATATCTACACTTCAACTTTGCTAGTTACTTTGTCTCCTCCCCTCCCTAACAGAGTACCCAGTACATAGTAGATGCATCAGTAATGGCATTGTTACTTATCAATATCAGAAACTACAGCAAAGTTCATTAAGTTGAAAATAAAATTTGACTTATGAACCTGGGAAGACTTCAGACATGTATTTCAGGACTTAAAGGGCACAATCAAGACTGCCTTGCTCCACCAGCTGCCTTTCTTCCTTTTGGACTTTGGTTTCTCTCCAGCCAGGCACTGAAGAGAAGATGACTGTACCAGACCACATCCTCCCAGGAGACCATGGACTTGTCTTTGCTAATCCAGGCAAGTTATCTATCTGATTCTGCTTGAGTCACAATTCCATTCTTATGGGTCACCATGATTGACCTCATTTGGATCAGGCTCTGGGCGCAGGATAACTATAATGAAATTGCTACCGATCACTAGAAACAGATACAATATGGGAGGGGAATTTCAAAAAATATGTAGAGAGTCATAGATGTAATGGGCAGACAAAAATAGCAAATACTCGCTAAACTCGATAAATTTTAAATCAATGCTTTAAGAGAATGTCCCTATTATGCACAGAAACCACATATCATGGCATGTGTGAAGGATGAATATCACTGAATATTTGAACTTCATAATTAACTTCAAAAAGGCTTTACTTGGAAAACTACTGTAAGAAGAGCCTCCTCGTGGGAAAACACCTATTAAGAACACTCCAAAGGATGCCCTTTGCAAGACACCACTGTGACAAGCCCAGCCTCCCTCACACAACTTGCTGACCTACCTCTAACATAGAACATGAGGATTACATTCTCTCCCTTTGGTTGATTCACTGGATTCCATCAAACACCCTTTCCTGGGTTAGAGAGTCTATTTGTGTGCAAAGGTGACTGTAGTTTGACGAAGCAATTCAAGTCTAATCCAAGTCTCTGAATATTCAATTCTAGCTTGGGGTTAGGGAAAGGGATAGGAGGGAAAACATGTTTAATACAGGAACTATAGGGTTCTGGCAGCCTGCTCAGTCATCTTGGAATGGATCTTCCAGGTAAGTACACCTCAATGTTCACAAAGGTGTTAAGCACACAAACAGTCTTTGGAACACAGGCTTGAAAATTACACTTATTTGAGAATGGAAGGAGCCTAAAAATAAAGATGCTAGAGCTACCTTCTTATGACAGTTATGGCAGCAGCATCTGTCCCTAGAAGGACAAAAGCCTGGCAGCGGTGGCCTGGTCTAGAGCACAGTGGCCACAGCCAGTTTCCAGTGACCTTCCTGACCACCAATGAATGACACTCAACACAGAGACAAATGGCCATCTTTCCTGACTCTGTTGCTATGTCCTTCCCAGAAGAAATCAAAAGTTTGTACAGTCATAGGCCAACCAGAGGTGAAGTATATTTTCAGAAAAGATTCTCACAAGTCAGACATTTTCTAAAAATGGTTTGTTCCAGATGTTATTTGTCATCTTGACAGGAATACTCCTTACTGTAGTTTCACATGCTACCCTTGTCCATGAAGGGCAGTATAGGAAAGAAATACATCTTTCTTAAAAAAAAATACACTTTATTTTCTGCTTATTTCAGTGGCATCACAAACCACTGTGGCTGAAACTAGGCCTTGGTTGATGGTAGACCAGATGTCTAATCCCAGCTGTGCCACATTCTTGCTCTGAGATCTTGGACAAGTTACATAAACTTTGTGAGTCTCAACTGCTTCCTTTGTAAAGAGAGGGATAATAAACCTACTTCACACCATTGTTGTAAATTATTAAATTAAAGCATATAAAGAACTTAGTACCGTGTGTAGCATAGAATATGACAACCAATAAATGTTATTCTTTATTATTTATTTCAGTAAAGAGTATGGAGAGGGTTTCAGTCAATTCACCTGGTAGAAATGTGTGCTTGTAATCCTACATGGTAGCCATATGGTCTGCTACTAAGACTGTTCCTCAGTCACATGATAGGAAAAAATGTATGTTATCTGAAATTGTTCCACAAAATCTATGAGATCTCGCCAAGGTTGCCATGATTTCCAGAGAATCACCAAATTAGGAAACAAAATGGCAGACCATTCTATTCTAGAGTGGGTGGTGAGTTGAATGGAAAAACCTGATGTGAACATATTGAAGCACTTTGAGAAGACCAAAGTATCAAGTCCTTGTCCTGTGAAAGACCCCAGTGTCTAAATTTCAGAGAATTATAGTCAGAGAACTAGCCCATGAAATTGACTGACAGTCTATTTTTTAAAAGATGTTCCATGTGTGCTTGTAAATGATGTGTACTTTCTGTTGGTTGTCATAAATTGCACATATATCTATGTATTAGCATGAACTTACTTATTGTATTGTTCAGGTTTTTGATCCTGCTCTTTGTATGTGTGCGTGTGTGTGTGTGTGTGTGTGTGTGTGTGTGTGTGTGTGTGTGTTTCTGTGGGTGCATGTGCACATATGTGCTTGATCTATGAGTTTTTGGGAACTGTGTATGAAATCTCCAGCCACACCTGATGATTTATCTGTTTCTTCCTGAAATTCTGCTTGTTGGTACTTAATATTATTTGCAGCTGTGTTATTAGGTGCATATGGATCAAACAGTTATATCTTTTTGTACTGTTGCTCTGTTGACTATATATAGCATCATCTTTATCTGTTTTTTTTCAGTTATTAAGATGTCTATTCCATATTTCGTTTGAATTCTTATTTTCCAGATGTATTTTAATTCATTTTTTACCTTTCTGTGTATTTTATTTTAATATAGCTTTTGAAATCAACATACTTTTGCATCTTTTCAAAATGCAACAGAATATTCCAATAAATGTACATCTAATTTGCATTGGATGTAATTATTGGGTTTTTAATTTATCCATGATTTTTATATTTTCTACTTTACTATACTTTGGAGCTTGTATGTCTCCTTCCTTCTTTCCATTGAATAAATCAATTTATTTTTCCTTCTAATTTAAAAGCTATGCATTTTTTAATTTTTATCTTATGTGGAAGTAACAGTTTTTAACTCATACACAGAATTATTTGCTCTTATTTTTGAATTTCAATATCTAGAGGTTATGTTAAAAATATATAGCAACTGGTAGTGAGAAAATTAATTTCCATTGTTTATGTCACCTAGGCTTGGTGCTTTGTTTTGTCAGCCCTAGAAAATGAATAGAATCAGTCTGTGAATATCACTTCTCCCTTGCTATAAAAGTGGTCTGCAGGCCCATATCGTTCTTAATATTCCACCATCCACACTATGATAATTTTGCCTAAGACCCCAAAATGTTTTATCAGTTGTACTTTCAAAATAACTCTCTCCAGTATTTCTCAAATGTATCTATATTTCTCTTCTGAATGGAGCACCTTTCCAAAATCTGTCTTCAATGTGTTCTTTCTTAAGGCAAACTTTCTGAGGTTTGCTCTGTCAGGGAATATTTTTATTAACGCTCATATTTGAATACAGTTTTGCAAGGTGTAAAACTATACTCATACTTGTCTTCCTTCTGTCTCACTTCATTGTCTTCTGTATCCAGTGTTGAAATTGAAATGTCAGCTATCCATCTGGTTCTTGTATATTTTAGACTATATTCATCTTCTCTCTGAAAGCTTGTAGAACTCTATTTGCACTTGATGTTCACAATATATTGTAGTTGTGAGTTTTCCTTTCTTTCACAATTGGCAATTCATTAGCCATTTCCAAGAGAGGGCTTCCCTCTGTGAAATATGAGTAAATTGTCTCTAATAATTCTTCAATTTATTTCCTTCCATATGTTTTCACTTTTCTCCTGGGTATCCTATTACTACATCTGTACTTCCATCTAACATACCTATTTGCTTAATTATTTGTTTATGTGTTTGTTTTCTATTTCCATGTATATCCCCACTGCCTTCTGGAAAAGTTTCTCAACTTACTCTTTCAACTCATTGTTTTTTAATTGTTCGTATCCTCCTACTCATCCCATATATTTTTCTTCATTTAAACTCATACTTCATGTTTCCACTTTGCTTTTATTATTATTTCATCTCATATAGCTAATAGCCCTTATAGGCTCAAGTATCTTTATTATATTTATTTTAAATTCTTACTCCACCTCGTCATATATTTTATTTCAGAGGATGCTTGCAATCCTCAGATGTCCAGTTATTTTGGCCTGGGAACTCACATTTCTCTGAGAACACAAACTTTTTACTCTTCTCAGTTTAGATGAATTAAAGAGAAAGACATAGCCTCATGCAGAAAGTCCAGAAACAACCAAACCACTATACTGCTCTGGTTTATAACCATTGAATTAGGCAACTCCATTCATCAGGGTTTTATCCTAAGGCTTGGCAAGTCCACTAGGAAGGAGGCAGTCTCTGACCTTGTAGGCTGAAAGGTGAGTAGGTTGGTCAGTCAACACCTGTTTTCATGACCTCCTCCCATGGTCATGCTTTTCTGCTGCTTCTATTGCCTGGGTCCTCTCTGCACTGAGGAGGGAAGAACCAGAAAAACAAGAGTAGAATTCAGGCTTCAGTCACTACCTCAGGAACCTTCCTCTTCTGGCTACAACTTACATGTCCAGTGTAAACGAGCTTCCGTTTCCCAGGGAGTTCTCAAAGTGTGCTTGTTAGCTGATTCTATTCATCCTTGGCATTTATGTTTCTTCTCTGATCATTGACATTATTTTCTCCAGGGCTAATTGGGGGAAGAAGGCTTATCTTGGCAGGACTGGAAAATTTCTTAGCCAGGTTAGACATAGATTTACCACAGTTTATGAATGTATGCGAAATTATATGTTCACCTGTAGTAAGTTTGATAAATCTTACCCAAATGCTCACATGCAGATCTCAGGAGTTGTCTTTATGATCATTTCTTTCCTTCTACTTGCAAATCAATCCTGAGGAAGTTCATGTCCTTTAACATCTGAACACCACCAGCCTGTGTCATTCATTCACTGCCTCACTGTCAGGTGCTCCACCAGCCACAGGATTTTGACAGGTTCTGTGATGTCAAACACTTGCTTTTGCCTTTAGCCTGTTAAGAATTCACTAACTGACGTGACTTTAAAAATGTTCTAGTTACAATTAATCACTGGCATAAAGTTGTCCACACTGTTTGTGATATGACAACAATTCTGCTTCTCAGATCCATTTCAAACTGTCATTTCCTCAGTGCTCAGGCTCAAGCTTCCTCAGAATTGGCCATGCTCACTTAACACAAAATGGTTCTCTCAGTTCATACCCCATTAACTGAATTCCTTCACAGGCACACTCCCTCTCAATTAGCTTTGGAATGTTGTGTAGAGGAAACGGTAATAAACTTCAGGGTCAGGTTCTAATCTGTGCTCTTCCAGAAACTAGGTGTGTGACTATAGCAAAATTCCTTCTTCATCCTCAGTTTTTTCACCTACAGAATGGGGTTAAATGTGGAAAAGTTTGGCATAAGTCACTACACATGTGCCAAACACTAAAATTCTGTGATTTAGCTGAAGGCTATCCGGACTCAACTGAAGTTCACACATAATTCTGTAGACCTAGTTAGTTTACTACTACCTTTCTACAAACTCCCTTAAGTTGTCTCTCACTCACTGAAAAGCAGTGTTGGTGGGCAGTATGGTGCATAATTCATTTTCACAGCAAAAAAAATTGTATACTTAAAATAAATTATCAAGCATTATCCACCTCTAAAATCATATGACAAATTCAGGGCTTTTAATACCAAGATTTAGCAGTACACTGGCTCTAACTTTTAAGCAGAATCCGCCATTAAAAATATCATAATGGCTAAGGACCCAGCTATAGAGAGACTACCATCTCTGATCAGTTCAGAATTCTTAGGAAATATGTTTCTTTTTTTTAAACTAAATTCTTTTTATTGCGATAACATTGGTTTACAACTCTGTACATGATTTAGGAGTATAGCTTCACACCTCTTCAGATGTATGCTACCACACCACTACTCCACCAAAGCACCCATAACCCTCCACCATAGTCATTGACCTTCTTCCTCTTTTGTTCCCCAACTCCCTTCCCTTTTGGTAACCTCAGTTCTGCAGTCAGATTTCAAGGGTTTGTTTCAATTTAGTTCTCTCTGTTCCTTTGTTGTATTTGTTTATATTCCACATACAAGTGAAAGCATCCAGTGTTTGCCTTTCTCCTCCTGACTGATTTCACTGAGCATAATCCCCTCCAGTTCCATCCATGTTGTCACAAATGGCAAGACTTCATCTTTTCTTAATAACTGAGTAGTATTTCATTGTATATACATATCACATCTTCTCAATCTACTCTTTTGTCCTTGATCACATAGGTTTCCGTAATTGGGCTATTATAAACAGTGCTGCGATGAACACATGAGTACATATATCCCTCTGGAATAAATGTTTTTTTTCATTTTGGGGATAGATAGCTAGGAGTGAAATTGATGGTTCTTATGGTAGACTGATTTTTAATATTTTTAGAAACCTCCATGTATCAATAGCAGAAAATACATTTTTTATGTCTTTCCTTCATCTAGACCAAGGAACCAGAAATCATAATAGCTTGCCTGGCAGTGTCCTTGGAAATGCATTGAATTCTTTTGAAACTTCTTAAAGACAGTTTGGGTCAATTTGGGGCAAAGGTTGATGTTGGTTCCTATTTTAGTAAAGGTAGTGGCCTGTTTCAAGTATGATTGAGCCAAACTACTACAGTTTGCCAAAGCTCTTAGCACAAAGCAATGACTTTTGCAAATAATATATATTGTTTTTCAGTGGCATAATGCTTGTATCTTCTAGAACCTGCAGGGAGAATTTCTTAGGTCTCATAAACAATTGGATTTATGTTAACACAGGACCACTACCGCTATCCAAGTCCAACAGGAAATTCTCAGCCGGGGCGTCCCAAAGTACTCAGTTTCTCTTTAGAGTCTCTCTCCCCAAGTGACTAGTCAGAATTCCAAACCCAATGACTTTCTAAATGCATGCTCTAAAGCTATGTTTCTTTGTGTTATGTTTTCTCATTACAAGCTACAAAAATTAATAACTCTCTTGTGACTTGAATAGATAAAATGAGCAGGCTGGCTATAATATTTAGACTCCCATGCTGATTACTGTAATTTGTAAACTCCAGAATTTCCTTATCTTTGCTTCTCCTCCCTAAGAATAACTATATATGACTAGATCACATCACACACACACGCTTTACGGTAGACCAAAAGTTGGCAAACTTATTTCAAGACAGGCCAGATAGTGAATGTTTTTGGCTTTGTGAACTATAAGATCTCAGTCATAACTATTCAATTCAAGCAATGTAGCTCTGAAACAGCCACAAAAAATACACCAATGAATGGGCTCCAGAAAAACCTTATTTAGAAAACAGACAACCCATAGTTATAGTTTGCTGACCTCTAGTCTAAGCAGCCTTTGCATAAAACAACCAAGTCAAGTAATTGTTCATCTTATCTAAAACAGGGTTGAGTTTTTATTTAGCAAAATATTAAAGTCTCTCTAAAAAGAGAGAATATTTTGTATTGCTATTCTGACACAAACAATCTGACTTGAATTCTGGACTTAGATTGTTTCATAATGATTGGAAATGTCAACAGTTTTGCTAAATTGCAATAACTATCATTTAAGGATTTATAATCTGTAAAGTTCTTTATTTCATCTAATCATCAAAAGAACATTATGAAATGACTTGTTGTTTTCTTCTTATTTTATAGATAAGGGAACTAAGCATTTCATGATTTACTCAGAAAGTGTTGGAGACAGTGAACCGAGCTCTGACACCAAAATCATACCAACTTCACGTTCCAAAACCAACTGATAGCAAAAATAGCAGTCCTGCTTTAAACAGTGGACCGATAGATATGCACGAGAAGCTTAGAATCCATTCATTTCATACCCAGTCAACAACCAAAACTGCCAACCAACACAAAGCTGAAAATCAACATGTGCTCTTGCGCATAATATACGCTACATAAAAACAAACTTCTGATTTACATCTGATAATGATAATGCAATCACGAATTCAAAATTAAGTTAACCATAAATACCTGTTTCAGTAAAACTTTCCTGGCCCCTAGTGATGACCAGTTCCTTTTTCTAAATATTAAATAACTCCATTTTAATAACTTGTTTAAGGTTATTTTTTTAATCCAGAACAAATTCAGATGTAATTGTCCATAGTTTCTATTTTATGGATTTACATGTCAGACCTTTGGGCACATGTCCAGGTCTTCATAACAAGTTGATAGTTCCTGAAATGATTCTGTTATTATATTTCCTATTTTTCCAGCATACAATGTTGAATAGGATCAAGGCCTGAGACAGGAATGGGTTGGGGGTTGCTAAAGGATCCCTTAGTAGCTCCTGCCCAAACTTACGTGTCAGTTTAATCTTAAGCAAATGAGCCAACATTCATCATGTGAAGATTATTCTCCTTGAAGAAAACAAATGAAAGTGAAACAAAAATACAAACACATCTGCCTTCATTGTTTTCTAAACTTTAAACCACCTTCCCCCAGCAGAAATGCTACTCTTTTATTGGTACTCTTCCTAAAATATAATTGTTTTAAAATTCATTTCTATGGTTTCAGAATTCTTTTAAAATCTCAACTCATTCTCTGCCTTACATTGGATGAAGTAAGGTATATCAAAGAGCTTGATGCATTGTAAAAATGAAAATAAATAATAGCGATTATTATGTTTTAGCAAAACAGTATTTAAGCAATGTTTAGCAAAATATAATTTCCATTTATGAGAAAAACTAAATCTCATTGTTATTAGCTATAAGGCATTTATCTATTTGAATTAAGACCCGTACTTCTGTCCCATCGTTTCAAAACATGCTTTGTAAATCAAAGGGTAAAGGAGAACAATGTTGTTTTGTTTTGTTTTCAATAATCTCTCTGAAGTTATTTTGGGGTTCCTGTGTATAATCCTTTAACATAATGGCTGGATTTCAGTAGCAAAGGCTTCTTTCTACCCCTAACAATCCCGCAAGTACTAGATGACAGTTCATGAATCTCTAAACCTCCTAGGGTTTCTGTAGCCAATTTGGGTCTTCCCCAAATCAGATTAGAGAAGAGGTTTTTGGCAAAAGGAGCTTATGTGAGGTGGTAGTGTCAATGAGGGTGAGGTGACCCCAGAAAGCACAATGAGCTAATGAGAACTAGAATTGGGAAGGGAGTGTTAATCAAGCTGCTCTCAAGCCTGTCTAGAACTCTCGAAAGACTGTGCAGAACTGAGTTCAAAATTGTCTCACCCACCCCACAGATTGGGAGAAAATATTTGCACTCCACAAAACTGACAAGGGACTGATATCAAAGATCTACAAAGAGCTTACACTACTCAACAAAGACAAAATAAGGAATCCAGTCAAAAAGTAGGCAGAAAAGCTAAAAAGATACTTCTCCAAAGAGGAAATGCAGATGGCCAACAGGCACATGAAAAACACTCAACATCACTTACAATCAAGGAAATGCAAATCAAAAAAACCACAATGACATATCACCTCACATCAGTAAGAACGGTACACATTAAAAAAATTAACAACAGGGCCTCCCCGGTGGCACAGCGGGTTAAAGCGCTGTGCTGTGGAGCTGTCAGCAGCGGTGACGCGAGTTCAACACCCGGCTGGGGAGATTCCCACATGGTGCAGCAGACCTCTCCTGCCTCACCGGCTGCTCCCCTCAGCAGTGTATTTCCCTCGATCTGCCTGTGCTGCTCCCCACTCTGTCTCTGGTGAGCCCTCTCACCGCCCCACGCTTCTGGCCTGCACCACAGCTTATATGCATAAAAAATTTTTTTTTTTAAATCTTAGTTTAAAAAAAAATTAACAACAAATGCTGGCAAGGATATGGAGAAAAAAGGAAACCTTTTGCACTGTTGGTGGGAATACAAACTGGTCCAACCACCATGGAAAGCTGTTTGGAGGACCCTCAAATTACTAAAAATATATTTACCATGTGACTCAGCAATTCCACTCCTACCAGTCTACCCAAAGGACACAAAAACATTAATTCAAGAGGAAACTTGTACTCTTATGTTCATTGCAACACTATTTACAATAACTAAAATATGGAAACAACCCAAATGCCCAAAAACAGACGACTGGATCAAGAGGCTGTGGTACACGTTTAAATAACGGAATATTATTCAGCAATCAAAAAAAGACAAACTTGCATCATTTGCAGCAACACGGATAGAGCTCAATGAAATAAGTCAGAAGTAAAAAGAAAATTTTTGCAAGGTTTCACTTACAGGAGGAACATAGGTAAACCATACAAGAGATCAGGGGAAGAAAAAGATAAAACTAGCCGGTAAACTATAAATCGGAGACATTCAGTAGGGGGTGAGGAGGGAGAGGGATCGAAACAGGAGGGAAGAGCACAAGAGATTATGGTGATGGATCATGGGTGACTTGGTGGGAATTTTATGGGCATTATACCTGAGATGAGAAATCACTCATTGTGCAAAAATGAACAACAATGTAAAAAAAAAAAAAAATATATATATATATATATATATCACTATGTATATTTTTATTAATCATATATATGTGATTAACCACAGCTAATATTTACATACCATCTTATAGTTCACAAAATATGTTCACAGGTATTTTGTAACACATTCTGCAAGCACGCTTTGCATACACACCATGCTGGCCTCCACTTAACACCTGAAGATCAGAGGCTCAGAGGGGATGAGTGATCCACTTCACATTACAGAACTAGTGGCTGGCAAAGGCAGGATCTGGACAGAACTGCCAAGTCCTGGCCTTTCTACCGTCATATATATTATATACAGTATTCTGTTCTCTTAAGTGCAAAGTACTCTGATAATTCAAGGCCCATTTAGTTATTCCTCAAGAAGGATCAGCCCTGGTGTGGCCACATAGGTGACACTATAGCTATGTGATCAGCTGCTCCAGGAGTCACCTAATTACATCAAGCCTGGAGTGGAACAGTAGCAGAGCCCACCAAAGCACACCCAGGGTCAAAGTCAGCACAATGCATGAAGCGTTAGCAAGCAGGTTCAGAGCGCCTCCATTTGTGCACAAGCAGTGCCTGTGTTGCTTGTTAGGACACAATTCCTGTGTCCTCAGTGGACCTAGTAAAGGAAAATTAATTTAGTCCACAACCTCCACAGCTCTCCTGAGTACTGAATGGGGCCAAAGGTTAACCTACCTTGGCTTCTGGTCAAGGCACTTTATTCACCAGAAAAGGGTCCTGAGATTCTGCTCATGAAGCAAACAACCAGGGAAAGGTAGGAAGCACAAATCTGGTATATTTATAAGCAAAATGTTTTCATTAACTTGTTTACATTACCGACTGGGTCTAAAATTATTCCTGTTCCAGCAAGCAGGCAGTCAGTCACTTTGGGGTTTCTCTCCAAATAATATTGGCCCATTTGTTTTTCACTCTCTACATTTATTTCCCTTCAATTATTAGATTTCTTAAACATGCCCAAGGCCCACAGGCCTGTGGGCACAGGTTCAAAACTAAATGTTACAATTACACGAAATCAATAGTCAAAGAATATAATTGCATGTAAGAGAAGGGCGGGTGGGTACAGAGTGCAAGGACTCAGCAGGGGTGCCAATGCCAAACCAAAAAGGTACATCTTGTACCACACCCTGTAGGCACTAAGCACAAAAAGTTATTTGCTGGACTCAGTAAATTAGCAAAACCCTCGAAAGTCTGAGGCTAGAATTAAACTTAGATGCCAGCAGTTTAAAGTGGTATATAAAGCTGGCCAAAAAATCATCCCTCTCTTCTAGCTTGTAACTTCATGTATCTATGCTCAGAAAAATGGTAAAAATGAAGAGAAAGCCTCTGAACACATCGCAAACAGACAGAGCTGATGAGTCTGAAATGGAGGATGAGTTACAAAGGCCGTCACCATGCAGTGAGCATTTCCTAAATACCAAACACTGGAGATACATACCAAACAGACAGAGATACATAAATGTAGATTTATTTATCTAATCTATGCAACAGCATTTGAAGGGCATTTTATCATTTAGAGACACAGAGAGTTCGAGTAACTTGCCCAAAGTCACACAGCAAGTAGGTGGGGGAGCCAGGATTAAACTCAGACAGTCTAACATCAGAGATGGCTGTAATGTATGGACTGTAAGGAGCAAGAAAGGGTTTCACATCCAAATGAAGGGCAAGGCACCCCCAAACATCATAAAATGGATTCAAAAATACAGAAATTTCTCTTGTTACTTTTTCTTTCTAGTTTGGGAGTAGAAAAGAAAAACATTCCTTACAAGTCTTTCCTCTTTCATTCTTTCCTTTACTCCTCCCATGATCTCTCCCACTCCTTACATAATCTCTTTTCAATGTAAGAGTAAATGCAGCAAGTAAGGGAGAGCTTAGAATAGGGCATGGGAAGAGGGAAATATGTCTGGTAACTCTACCTGAAACCCTACTCCTGACCTCTATCCTTTGGCCTGTATAGCAATAAATGAGCTATGTTTAATTGAGTTCCACTTAAGCAGGCACTGTATTGTTATAATGGGAGAGTAGGAAAACAATCATTTTAAAATACACCCAAAGTGAAGAACATTCTCCATAACAAGCTTTACTCTCCAGGGCGAAAAGAATTGATCTGAACTTTAGCCTGCAGAAGCAGCAGAAGACATTTACCAAACCATCCCTGTGGCATTCCTGTTTCATTCACCTATTTGATAAAAACTAGAAATAAACAGAAACTTCTGAGATGTGATAAAGAAAATATACCCAAAAAATCTACCAATAACTTTACATATAATGGTAAAAATGGTAAAAAGTTGGATTTTTTTTTCCCTCTAAGATTGGGAAGGCAAGGATGGCCTCTCTTACCACACCTATTCAATAACATAAGAAAGTTCAAGTAAATGTGAGAAGTTAAGAAAAGGAAATAAAAGTTACAGGTTGGAAAGGAAAAAATAAAGCCGCCTTTGTTCACAGATAACATGACATTGTTTGCAGAAATCCCCTAAGAATTGATAAAAATATTCTTGGAACTAGTAAGCAATTATATTGAGGTTACAGTATACAAGGTTAATACAGAAAATTTAGTTGCTTTCCTGTGTATCAGTAATAAAAAATTTTGAATTTAGAATTAAAGATACAATACCATTTACAATAGCATGAAAATATGTAATTCTTAGGTGTAAATCTAACAAAATGTGCAAAGGCTCTCTATACAGAAAACTATAAAATGCTAATGGAAGCAATCAAAAAATCAAATAGAGAAATTCCATAGTTACAGATGGGAAAAATGCATTATTCTTAAAATGTCTATTTTCCTAACTTGATCTATTAACACAATTTTAATCAAAATCCCAGCAAACTGTTTGCATATATTAGCAAATAGATCTTAAAGTTTATATGGAAAGGCAAAGCAGCCAAAAAGCAACAAAATATTGGTGAGGGAAAACAAACTTTAAAGGCATAGTAATCAAGACAGCATGGTAGTGATAAAAGAACAGATACAGAAGGTAATGAAACAGGACAGAGTAAGGAAATATACTTAATAAACATAGCCAACTGATGTTTGACAATAAAGCAAAAGTAATTCAACAGAGAAAGGATAATCTTTCTAAAAAGTGGTGTTGAACAAATAGATATTCAATGCAAGAAAAAAAATTAATCTAGACAAAGACCCTAACAGTTTTACAGAAATTAACTGGAGACAGATAGAAATCTAATGTAAAATTCAAAATTGCAAAACTTTAAGATTTTTAAAAGACAAGTCAAGACTTGAAGAAAATATTTGTCACACATGTCTGATATGCCTTGAATTTAAACTATATCCCAAAAAACACTCTTAAAAATAAAAAAAATTTAAAAATGGGCACAAGTTCTGATATATCACCAAAGAAGATATGTAAATGGCAAAAAGAATGCATACCAAAGGTGCTTAACATCACTTATCATTAGAGAAGTGTAAGTTCAATCAACATATGTCACTATGCATATGAGATGAATAAAACCTAAATATTGATAATATCAGTTGCTGGCACGATGGAGAGCATCAGGGATCCTCATTCATTGCTAGAAGGATATAGCCACTCTGGAAGACAATTTGTCAGTTTACTACAAAAATTAAACGCAGAGTCTTAGCATATGATCCAGCAATCAAGTTCTGAGGTATTTGCCCAATCAATTCGCAAAATTATGTCCACACAACAACCAGCACATGAATGTTTATAGAAGCTTTATTCATAATCACCCAAAATTAGAAACAACCAAGATGTGCTTCAATAGATGAATGAATAAACAAACTGGTATCTACATAAAATGGAATGTTATTCTGTGATAAAAAAAAAAAAGATATGCACTATCAAGTGGCAGAAAGACATGAATGAATGACTCTTACATTGATATTGCTAAGTAAAAGAAACCAATATGAAAAGGATATATACTGTGTGATTCCAATTATGTAACATTTTGGAAAAGGAAAAATTATGTACAAAAAAATGGCAGTGATTGCTAGGGGTTGGAGATGGGGGAGGGTTGAACTGATTAAACTCAGGGGCTTTTTTAGGGCAGTGAATCTGTTCTGTGGCATACTCTAACGGTGAATACATGACATTGTCAAAACCCATAGACTTTGAAAGCACAGTTCATAGACAATATAATGTTGACAATTTAAAAAGAAACATAAGTCCATACTGTTATAAACAAATGATAAAAAAAAAATAAATGGGGATAAAGACACAAATCTCCAATGAAGTCCAAGCAGTTGATAGAGATACTCCACCCTAAGGAGAAGAGTATAAATTGCTACTCTTCAACAACAGGCTGGGCATGATGACCTCCTTCCAAAGTAGTAAAAGTTGGAAAGTAGCTTCACAAAGATGAAAGCTGACAAATATAATCAAGATCAATAGCAACAGCGATCAACCCCCATCCTAATCACAAGGGAAGCTACCGGACAAATACTGATAGAGAAATGTTCTATAAAATGACACACACTCATCAAACTGCCAAGCTCTTCTAAAACACAGGGAGTGTGAGAAACTACTGAACTAAAAGACACCTATGGAATCATGACAACTATACACAGCGTGCTGTTCTCTATGGGATCCTAGAACAAAAAGAAGACATTAGGTACAAACCAAGGGAATCTGAATAAACTGTGGGTTTTACTTGATAGTAATCTATCAATATTCCTTACTCAATGTTCATTCATTGTAACAAATGAACATATTAATGTGAGATGTCAAAAATAGGGGGATAAGGTAGGTCTCTGTACTGTTTTCACAGTTTTTCTATAATCTAAAACAGTTAACAATAAAATACACTTTACGAAAACAGCAAAATGGGTAAATAAGTAATATAGTAAATCATTTTGTATTTGCATTTATGGAAACTATAGACTGTAAGAAGTAAATTTGGGTGATAAATTAATTCCCCGGTTCTTTAATTGACTGAAGACCTTTAGACCCAGCCAAATGACTGTAGAGAAAAAAATTCAGTGAAAGGGAGTAGTTATCTAAGCTATTCATAGGAATGATCATCTAGTAAGGGAGAAAGTCTGGCCTTGAGGTACTCTAACTGATTGCAACTATCAAATAAATCCCCCAAAATGGCTTAATTATTGATTTCAATCCTTTTTGAATATGCACCCATCTTTCCTGAGACTCTCTCACTGAGCCAACCTGCCAGTCTGTGCTGACCAGGCTGTGCCCAATGCCATGGCAGGTACCCAAGGATAACTGCCTTGGATTAACAGGACTTTAGCAAGTTCCACTGAATTTATTAGCCTGGAACTCTCTGAAGATCACTAAGCCAGACTCCTAGTTAGGATGACTCAAGATTTGCAATGCTAGAGTCAGGTTAACCTTTTCTTTCCTTGCCACATACTTTCAAGCTGGTGTTTCATCCCAGGGACACTCTTCCTAAATAACAGAAATAATACAGTTCCCAGGCCACACTAGACCACAGAGAGGACAGTGACACAGACCGCAGCTACAGACAAACCGTGAGGCACCATTATTGGTATATGGGTGTGAGGTGCCCAAAGGCAAATGACTGTGATTTCCTGGACTAACTATGGAGGATTCATTTTTTCCAATCACTTTCTACTAAGCCCAATGTTACCAGACTTCCCTCAGGAGCCCTAATGATCCTGGTGGCTTTTGTAATTGCTCTGGACTCCAAGTAAACAATGACGTGTCCTTTTCAATTTCCCACATCCTTTCAGTCCAAACTCTCCTCAAATTAGTATAAGAACTAGGGGAAATGTCTCAGGTGACTGATAATACCATAGTTAATATATTTAAAATACGTAAAGCCCATCCCCCCATCCTTAAAACTAAATGTCCTTTGTCACCTAATTATACACCTACTCTCAGAAACACTACTTGGCTTACAGTATAAATCTTGAGTCAGTGTTTCCTCCCACTGCAGTGATCCTTTGAAAGGTCTTCAATAGTTGGCAGGAAACTGTCAGATGCAGGAGGAGCTTCTTAGCATTGCCTCACATTTCTAAATGGATTAGTCAGCTGGATTAGTTGACAAAGGTCAAGTTTAGCATTGGTAAAAAGTGTATTTAAGTTCCTACCTGGCCAAATACTCTGCATATTCTCTTTGACAACTCTACCAGGCAACAGGCCTAGAGTCAACCGCATAATGAACTTGCAAATCAAAAGAATCTGAATGAATGGGCCTCCCTGGTGGCCAAGGGGTTAAGTCTCAGCACTATGAAGCAATCCACAGCCACTACAGCATGTTTTCGATCCCCCTCAAGGGACCTGACCCAATGGCACAGCAGACCTCTCCTGTCTCTCCCACTGCTCCCCTTGGCAGTGTATTTCAGTAGATCCGCCTGTTCTGCTCCCCGCTCTGTTGCTGGTAAATCCTCTCACCACACAAATACCTCTGGCCTACACCCCAAATCTTGTATGCATAAATAATTAAATCTTTTTTAAAAAATACTTCATATCTTTAAAAAGAAGAATCTAAATGAAGAGAAGGGGCTCAGATAGGGAGAGAAGGAAGTCCTCATGGAGAAATGTCCCTTCCCAGATAGGCTACAGTGCTGCCTCCCCAGAGGTCTGGGGGGTGACAATGTGCAAGAGGGTTGCTGAATATTGAGCATTGAGTGGCTGCTCTGTCACTTACTGACTGTGTTATTGGGGACAAATAACTAACTTTTCTAAACTTCAACTTCCTCATCTATGAAATGGTAAGAATAAAAATTATCTCAGGCTTATTCAAAAGATTAGAGATTGTAATGTGGCTAAGGTGACAGGTAAATGGTTAAGCCCTTAATATATGTTAACTGCTACTTTATTCCCAACTTTATTGAGATATAATTGATATATAATATCAGTAAGTTTAAGGTAAGTGTTGCTTTTTAAAATAGAATATAGGTTTTCAGAGTTATTGTTTAGTGGTTGCTTGATTGGTTGGTAGGTTGATTGATCAACTGTATCATCAAAAGAAATTAAAATGTTTTCAGTTGTGTAATATCTAGTCCAACATCTAAGGAGAACAAGTTTTTGTCTATGATTTTGTATTAGTAGGTTAGAGCTACAATAACAAAATACCACAGATTGGGTGGCTTAAACAATGGAATTTATTTTCTCACAGATCTGGAGACTAGAAAATTTGGATTCTAGTGAGAGCACTCTTCCTGGCTTACAGGCGGCTGCCTTTTCCCTCTGTGCTCACATGACCTCTCCTGGATATGTGGAAGGAGGAGGGAGATATCAAGAGAGGGAAAGAGAGAAGAGAGAATTCTCCCTGATATCTCTCATTATAAGGACACTAATCCTAGTGTAAAGGGCCCCACCCTTTCTTAATTACTTCTTCTGAGACCCCATCTCCAAATACAACCTCACTAGGAGTGATAGAACAACCCCACAGAGAAATCCTTGTACTAATACCTGAAACTTGTGAATATGCAAAAGAGGATTTATAGATAATATTCCTGTAAGAATTTTGAGAAGCGAATAGTATGCTGAATCCCAATGTAAAAAATACATATATATTAAATTAATTTAAAAGAATATATTAAATTGTCAAGATTAAAGGAGATACAAGCCTTAAATCCATAACAGATTTTTTATAATTTCTTACTCTTAGAAGAGAACTAAATGTCATTTGAATGATGGCATGTATGTCCCTTGGCAATGGAAGAGTTACTATATTTGTCTGCACAGTGAATTATGAAAGTAGAAAATTAGGTGCTTTTGACTCTCAATATTGAACCAAGTGTATAAATACCTACCCCTGTGGATTGACCACAGTAACAGCTATGTTTTTTTCCACTATTTCTGTCTTTGGCCTTGGCATGCCCTCTTACAATAACTCTGGGCTTAACCATGTGACTCCTTTTGGCACACAGGGTATTAGCAAATGGGATGCAAGAATAATCACAAACAAAACTTGCCCTTGAAGCTTACCTGCTTGCTGCTCTTGGAGCCCAGCTGCCATGGAAGTAAACCCAGGCTATCCTGCCAGAGGTTATCCTGCTGGAGAGCTGAAACAGCCCAGCCAGCAATCAGGCAGCCCTCCACAATTCTAACAGTTGACTGCAGAAGTATGAATGCAAGCTTCTCCAGATAAACAGTACAATCAAAATGGCCCAGTCTAAATCACTGATCTGCAGAATTATGAGCTAAATAAATGTTTGTTGTTTTAAACACTAAGTTTTGAGTTAGTTTGTTACACAGCAATAATGAACTGATACACCTACAAAGTATTCAGGACCCTTTAGGAAGTACTGAAGAAACTTAAAATAAATTATAGGAAGGAAGACAAGACACACACCTACAGTATATACTCTGCAGCAATTAATAAGGAAGATTTCACCTTAAGTTGAATGAAATATGATAATGTCAATATCAAGTACGAGGAAGTTACATGTTAAATGGAAATTATCCTCTTTATGTAATTCCAGCATTTTTCATCTTATTTAGAATAAAAAGCACTGAGACTCATGATAATGAATAACAGGGGGGAAAGATATTAGGAATGTTCACTTTTGTATCCAAGAAAATTCTGTCTTTGGTTCAATTTATGCTTTGGAAAACAAGTCAGATCAATATTCTTTTATCCAAACTGGTTTGCCCATTCCTTGAAATTACATATGATGACATAATCCAAATACAGCTTGGCAAAAAAGAGAATTTGCAGCTCAAGTCTGGTTTCTTTTCAGTTTTCATTTCCCCTGAGTCCTATCCATATTTCTTACAGACACTTTCCCTTGTGACCCAATCTAATTTGATTCCCTACCACATGTCCTCTACCAAGAGCATCTAAAGCTATTTTGCAGAGATCCTATAAATAAAGTTTTGACAGAATTTAAAGATAATAGTCAGGGAAAGAGTTTGGAAAGGCAGATGGGGAGTCTCCACAATTTTACCTGAATCCTACCTACCTATCTGAGAGATCTATTTGCCCCCGCCCCTGCCACTGACTTGACAGAATCCACCCTTCATTTTGGTTCACATAGAAGGAAAAAACAGCCAGTCAGAACAAAGTTCTGGAAATGGAAGAGGTCTCTTGAATGATATTTGATGACAAAACTAAGACTACTGTCCATTTACCACATTTCACTGCCATTTTATAATGTTGGAGAAGGAGCTGGGGTCCCTTGAAAGAAACATAGAAATGGCCATTCTTTGACAAGTGAAAAAAGAATTTCTAAATTTCTCCTCCATGGCCATTTCTCTCTCCTCCTGACCCTGTGGACTTCTTTCCACTGTCCATCATGCTTTCTTCACTTTAGCATGTAAGTTATAAAACCTTGAATTAGTTTGCTAGGGTTTCCATAAAAAGTAACACAGACTGGGTGGCTTAAAGAACAAAAATTTATCTTCTCACAATTCTAGAGGCTAGAAGTCTGAGGTTAAGGTGTCAACAGGATT
Source organism: Scalopus aquaticus (assembly GCA_004024925.1). Classification (NCBI taxonomy): domain Eukaryota; kingdom Metazoa; phylum Chordata; class Mammalia; order Eulipotyphla; family Talpidae; genus Scalopus; species Scalopus aquaticus. The sequence continues at coordinate 41,108 of PVIJ01000800.1, forward strand.
GGGCTGTGGGTCTCTCTTCTGGACGTGGAGCCCCATCTTCTCTGTGTCTTCACATTCTCCTCCTTTTTTTTTTAAGATCCATTCATTCATGCATACAAGCTGGGGTACAGCCCAGAGGCGTGGGGCGACGAGAGGGTTCACCAGAGACAGAGCAGGGCGCAGAACAGGCAGATCAGAAATACACTGCTGAGGGGAGCAGCGGGCAAGGCAGGAGAGGTCTGCCATGCCATGTGGGATTCTCCCTGGCAGGGCATCGAACTCACGTCGCCGCTGCCGACAGCTCCACAGCGCAGCGCTCAACTGCTGCACCACCAGGGAGGCCCCCATGTTCCTCCATCTGTGTCTATCTGTTCCCTAATCTCTTTTGATCAGGATACCAGTCATTCCAGATTAGGGCTCACCCTGATGATGTCATTTTTTTCTCTTTAAAGATTCTGTCTCCAAACACAGTCACATTCTGAGGTAGGAGGAATTAGGATTTCAACATACGAATTGGGTGGCAAGGGACAATTCAGCCCATAACATAAAACATCAAGGAAGTCAAGATCCTTTCCACTGAGTTATGTTAATCTTTCACCTTCCTCAATATGAAATCAATTTGATCAGTTTTAGGTGTATAGAGAAATGAAAATGCTTCTAGACTGTATATCTGTATCTATGTCTATGTCTATTTCTCTATATGTATTTCAAAATTTGCCCCTTATAAAAAATATAAAATAGAAGAGAAAAAATTGTCATTGAGTAAACATGATAATAGACAACTGACAACTAAGAAATATCTACAAGAGTCAAAGAACTGAGCGTCCAATGTTTGGGACTAAATTGAAACCATTATGGTCCATGAATGAGGGATGGAGAGATGGCTCCCACTTGCTGTCCACTTAGATCAGATGGCAGCACATTCTAAGGGTTCCTAACATCCCCAAGACTTCAGAGCACCTGCACAGGGACTGAGGAATGAGGCAAGTGGCTGCCCACACTCATACAGTGTTCACTCATGAAGAAATGGCATGCTCTGTATGGATCTGTCAATGGATTGAGCACTGGTTCTTACAAGGAAGGCTCTTTTGAATTTTTACAAAAATGTCATTCCCACTGAACGTAACTCCATAAATATCAGTACTGACTCACTGCCTTGGTAGCATCATTTCTGCGATCTTACCACGGTGCAAAATTAACACACAATGCTTCCATCTTGATTTCCATGGAAGAGGATGTGTAGGCAGGTTCCCTTCAATGTTAACACCCACTTTTAATTGAAAAAGTTCTCTATGAGGACAATCGCCTCTCAGGAGTAAACATAAAACCAAAATTCACAGTCTCCTTCAAATACTTCTCTTTCTACTTCAACTCTTCATCCCCCAGAAAATAATTCTGATGGTCACTAAATATGGAACAAATAGAAGCCTTTATCTCGATACTTCTCATGACCAACTTCCCCAAGACTGTCTGACACCTTGCTTTGCCTTTTGCTTTCTCCATGAGGCACTTACCCTTAGATCCCAAATTCTGCCCCAAATTCCACCTTCCTGCTTGTTTCCTTCAGAAATATTGCTGATGAGCCAAGGACATAAATGAGAAAATCTATTCCTTGTCACTTAGACAATTTCCTTATTTCTGCAGTTTCTGTTTAAAAGAACCCATTTGGGAAATTATCTTAAAAGGGTGTCACTGTTATGTTTGATGTGTCTAACCACATAAGCCACGCTGGGGCTGCCCCTTAACTGTTTTTCTTTGGTGAGCTGATCAAAAGTCCCCTGGCTAATTATATCATCGGGGAAGCTGGCAGAGGAGTGGGGGTGCAGGCGGCAGGGAGGTGCCATTCATTCTAATTTGGCTTCAGCTACTACTATGCAAAAAGGCTGATTCTTTGGATGTTGACCAAAAAGAAACAAGAGGGGAACCAGCACAAGCAAGACAAACAGGCTGCTATTCCTGGATCCATAAAAATATACCTTTGGAAGTGGTTTAGTGAGGGAAAAAAAAAACTATTTTTTAACTCCACCACCACATTTCTCAGTCTCACATCTTCCGGGATTAATAAGGCTCTGCTGGAGCTAAATGAGATGATACAAGAAGTCTTCCAGTTAAATGACATTTATGGTTGTTGGTATCAAGGTTGTCCAGCCACATGTATTGTTTTCTGGCCACTTGTTTCTCCAGATTTAAGGCAAAGGCACACAGTGTGTCGAGATCATCCCTTCACTTTTAAGAGAAGGGCACAGGACCAGTAATGAGATATTTAAGTGCTGGGAAACTTCTTAGCTGCGTCTTCTTTCTCAGGAGTCAGCTTTCTCCACCAGTGCCTTTATTCATGTGGGATATAATGTTATTTCATTTTCCTCTGGTCATCTTACATCCCTGGAGAGAGCTTGACTCATGATATAATTATATGCTCGGCCAGTTCCCACTGACAGTCGCTCCAGACTGCCCCCCACCGGCCCCCTCCCCCGCCCCATCTTCCACTCCAGGGCCAGAGAGCACGGAAATCTGCCAGAAGCTGAGCAGTGACACTCGCAGAGCCAGTTGGGTTCTCGGAGAGCTGGAGAGCTGTTTCCATCAGCCACTCTCCTCCCTTTGAGGGGGACGCTGAGCCTTGGAGGCCAGTGACTCACTGCAGAACCAGCCTGACCTGCGGTCTCTGGGGCCGGTCAGCAAGGCTAGTTCTCTTTAGTGGTTCATGAAGTGGTTCCAGGAGGACAGCTTTTCAGATGTCTGAAAATTTAGGCTCATTTCTCAGAGAACATGAACACCCCCACCTGAGAGCACGGTGTGCATGAGGCCACATTGTGGGGGGATCTTTGCAGCCCCTCCTCCCCAAAGGCTTGTTACCTGCCCCTAATTCCTCTGGTCTGGACAGAGGTCAGTCAGGGCTGAGGACCCAGCTCTGGAGCGGACAAGGGGAAATCATCGTTTCTAGCTGCTGACCTCACAGATGTCAGTGTCCTCCCGGTGTGCAATTACTTCCAGAGCTGGAAGTTCCTTCACCCATTTGTGCCTTACAGAACTTTGATCTCCTACCACTCTATGTCACTTTCTCTTTAGCCACCACAAAACCTAGACTATCTCCATTGAATCCATCTTTTTCTGGGTTCCAAGACTTGAGTCAAATCTCATGCCTTTCCTGACCCCCTAATCCAATTTATCTGTTCCCCATTATCTTCTTTATTACAGCTCTGAGTTATTCCTTCAGAGTTCTCATCATTATTTACAACTATGTTTATTTGTACAAAACCTGTTTCCTTCCACTGGATTGCAAATTCCATGAGTAAAGAAATATTGGTTTGGATTCTAATTGTTTATTTTTTACTGAGGCATCATTGCTTCATAACTATATATGATTCAGAGGTAAAGGATCACACATTTCTTCAGGTGTTTTACTGCTACCAAGCACAGGGTTTCATGTAAATCTGGGACAAGGTTAGCTTTAAATACACATTCATTATAATAAACATCACCATCTCCACCATCATCATAGAATGAATAAGCTTTTCAGCATCCACACAGTTAAATCTCTCATGCTTTTGAAAACTGTGATCACTCCGTCCCCCATTTTCCCCATTTTTTTTCTCTTAGACTCTTCCAGGTACATCATAAAGGATCCTGGATTCCTTCAAAGGAAAAACCATAAGGCAAACCATCTATTTTTCTGTAATTTTACTGTGATATATCCTCTTCATGGCCATTTCTTCAAGGGTCAGATCAAAATTGCGTTTTTCCCAGGAGATTCCAGTGCAATTGCATTAGGCGCACCCAAAACACTGCATTGAAAATAGCCACTGTGCTCCACCTAGCTTTCCTCTTTACCCTAAGTGATCCTGCTGAGCTGATTGGAAAACATTCCACTGGGTGACCTGTGCTACTATTGCCTGAGACTAGGCTCTAGGCCTCTAAGAAAAGAAGTCAAATGACTAGAAACAAGATAAATGTCAGCCCAACTTTCCTTCGGGGAAAGCAGACTGGCAGTTGCCGGGGGGTTCTGTGCCTGGGCACGTGTGATCTCACCCTCCACTCCTCAGAAGCCTTATGGCCATTCAAAACCCTGTAACATACTCCATGAAGCCCCTTGAAGGATGGGACCCAGGGGATATCAGGCCAACTGGCCTGCCCAGGCACCGTTCTGAAGTCCCGCTGACAATCAGTGCACCGGCTCCTTTTGAAGAGTTATTGAAAAAGCTGTTTGGAGTCAAAGTTCCAGAGCTTTCAGCTCTGCCTCTCATGAACCGCATACACGTGAGCAAAGATCCCATTTCTTTGAAACTTAGATACTGTCACTGCAAAATGAGGATATTACCTCACAAGGCTATTGCGATCATTTAAATAATATAATAATTATGCTAATAACAGCAATAATAATGCTTCTAAAAGCATAGTGCCTAATGTTTCATCACTCCCTTATGGGATCTTTTGAAGGAAGGATAACTCATAAACTTATTGAAGTGTATTTTTTAAGACTATTTTATCAATATCATCAAATATTGTTCCAACTACCAGTTCTGTCAAAACACTGGAAACACGGTTAAAGAAAAGCCCTGCTCTGAGACAACATTGATCCAATCAAAGGCTCACAACGAAAGCGCAGGGGCCCTGCCCTGGAAAGCAATATCACTGAGCATCAAACAAACGGCCTGAGATCAAATTCCTCACAAGTCACAAGTGGAGACTCTGTTCTAGGTGGAGATATGGTAGAAATTTTCTGGAAGGTAATAACCTCACTTTGTTTCCATGAAACTTTTTTTTCTCCAAATTATGTTGATTGAGGTAAAGTTGGTTTACATTGTATCTGCTTTGGGCATTACATGTTTAAACCTCTATAAATGTATATTTTCATACCCTGCATACCACCGGCACCCCAGTAATCCTCCATCATGTTCCCCTGAACCCCTTCTCTCCCCTCACTCCTACCCCAGCACACTCCCACTCTGGTTGCCTCAGTTTTACAGTCAGATGTTATGCGTTTACTATTGGTTTATGTATAGCAAACTGGCCCAACATTTAGTGGCATAAGAAAAAAGTTCTGTTATTTCATGATTCTGTGGGTCAGTGGGATGTCTTTCTGGGGGCCTCCTCTACGCTCACTGCTAAAGCTTCATTCAACTGGAGAGTCTGCTGCACTAGCAGCTTTTAACAGTTGTTTACTTTTGAGGGTCTCAGTTCTTCTCTATGTCACCTCAATTCCCCATCAGGCCAACCTGCTGTCCTTATATGGAGGTCTTAGCATCCCAAGAGCACAAAAGTAGAAGCTGCAAGGTCTCTTGAGTCTCAGGCTTCAAAGCTCACGCAATATCATTTCCAATTCAGAAGTCTAGTTCAGATTTAAGAATGTGAAGGGAAATGGTAAAGCCACAGTGTGAAGAGGCATGCACACAGGAGTGAGGATTAAAAGATCTACCAAGCTGAGTTTTGTCATTATCTGTCTATAAACTCTCTTTGTCACTATACTGGTCATCTCTTCCAGGCATGTAAGATGTCTTATGAACTGTAGCAGGGAGTAATGTGGTGTCTGGGGCAGAATGTGATCTCAGTAAGGTAAATAAATAAATGAATAAATTATAGGAAGATATATTATTCATTACAGGTATGGATACTATTAGTGTAATAATAAAATAGTTACACACTATAGTGTAATAACAAAAATAGTATTCCACTTCTGGCATGGAAAAAGCAATAAATTACTTTCACCTTCCAACTTAAACAATGAAATAAGTGACATGATACACCAAATAATTGCTTTCAGACAATAGGCATTAAAGGATACTGATCCCTGGAGGAAAGGAAACCAACCAGGTGAGCCCAACAGGTGCCCCAGAGTACAGCCTGCAAAGAGTTTCCTGTAGTGCAGGGAAGGACAAGACAGATTCTGGTGGGTGCCTAAGTGGGCACCATTAGACTTCCATTAGCAGAGTCTGTGGTGGCTAGAATTCAGAGAAAAGTAACAAAGAAAGGGAAGATTGCTCACAGAAGAGAATCCAGGGAATCTGTCAGTTTCCCTTAGGCTGAAAACTGAACAAAAATTTATGAAGAAACTGTCAAGGCCAAGGGGGAAAAGACAGAAAAGAACAGAACAGTTAATAGCCCCACCAGCCAGAGACACCTTGTTATGGGATAAACTGTATCCCCCAAAATTCATATGTTGGAAAGATACTCCCACTACCTCAGAATGTGATTGTACTTAATATAAGGTTATTGAAGGGGCAAGTGAGTTAAAATTAGGCCATTTAGTGGTCTCTAATCTGGTGCAACTGGTGTCCTTATAAGAGAAAAATGGTGCACACAGAGACTTTAGAGACATTCATGCAGAAGAAAGGCCATGTGAGGAACCTTAAGAAGGCAGCCGTTGAGAAGAAAGGCCTCAGAGGAAACTGACCCTCTGATACCTTGATCTTGGACTTCAGATTCTGCAGCACTGAGAAAACAAATGTCTGCTTTTGAGCTGCTCAGACTGTGGGATTTTATTATGGCAGCCCTCACAACACATCGGGAATTAGATGGCTCCTCAGAAGAGCATTGACTCAGAAGTGAGCCCAACTTAGCTATTGATCTGCCACTTATTTTGGATCCATCTAGTAAAGCCTCAAAGCAAACCACAAACTATTTCCAAGTAATTTAAGTACATCCCCTTATAAAACATGAAGATATTTAAAAGGATCATAAAAAATAAGTCAATCAGGCAACAATGTAAAATTTAAAAGTGTGGCATTCCATAAAAAATTATTGAACATGCAGATAAACAAGAAAATAAAATCCATAATGAGGCACAATATCAATCAGTGCAAATAGATCCAGAAAAGACACAGATAATAAAGTCACTAGGTAAAAACAGCTAAATAAACTCCATATGTGCAATATGGTGGAAAAAAGCAGGAGCCTGGTATGAATTGTTACAGGAGATACTGATAAGACATTTATGGACATTATGGAAGAATAAGAGAGATTTTAAGCAAACCAAATTGAAATTCTAAGAGGAAAAATTACAATGTCCAGGATAAAAAAAAATATGATGAATGGGATTCACAGGAGATTATATGCTGCAGCAGAAAATTAAGAAACTATCACTGAGATGTAGGACAATACAAAGCAACCTAATATATGTATAGTCAAAGTCCCAGGAGAAATAGAAAAGAATAAAGAAAAAATATTTGAAAAGTTTTATTTCAATAACTTGTTTATTTCAAAAAAATATTTGAAAAAAATATGAAACGTTTTAGTAAAAATGTTCCAAATGCGAAGAAATTATAAACACAAAAACTCAAGGAAGCCAGAAAATAATAAGCAAGAGAGAAATGAAGGCAATTACACCAATATGTGACACAAACAATTTAAAAATAGTATTATTATGAAAACACTTTCTTAAATCATAGAAAATGACATACAGGCATAGGAAAAAAAGATAATTGAAGACTTCTTATCAGACAGTGCAAGGTAAAAACAGTAAAGCAACAGCTTTAAAGTACTAGGGAATGGGAATTTCATCAACTTAAATTTCTGTACCCAGAAAAGTTATCTTTTAAAATACTAATACAAGATATTTTCTTAGCCATCAAAATCTATAAGAGTTCAATATTACAATATTGACTATTGCAATAAAGAAATATGAAAGACAGTCCTTCAGGCAGAAATAGAGGGTGGCAGCTAAACGTTTGATGCATATAAAGGAATAAGGAGTACTAGAAATGTAAGATCTATGATTAAACATAAATAATTTGTTATTTTTAAATCTCTTTTTAAAAATTGACTAAAGCAAAACTCATTTTTAAATTCATTGCTGAGTTTATAGCGCATGACATAAAATGTTTAACAATAATAGTATTAAGTTCAGATAGGGAAAGATGAAAGTGTTCTCTTATAAAGCTTTTATACTTTATATAAAAGTAATAAATTAAAGATATATATGATAAAGCATAAAGCAACCATAAAAATATTTTAAAAGATGTAAAACTAATAAGCCAACAATAAAGATAACATGGAACCATAGAAACATAACCTAATCCAAAATGAAGCAGAAAAAGAGGAAAAGGGGAGACAAGCAGATGGGACAAATAGAAAACAAGCATGTCTCACATCAATAACCACATTAAGTATAAATGATGTAAAGATAAAGGAAGGAAAATGTTACTGGGTCCAGAAACAAACACAAAACAAAACAACAAAAAAAAAATACACCCACCACATGAAATAAAATTTAAATATAGAGACATAGGTTAAAAGTGAAAGGATAAGAAAAGACACATCTTTCTAATATAAATCAGAGAAAATGGAATCAGCTATATTAAATCACACAGCAGATTTTTGATCAGGTATATTATAAGACATAAAGGGGTTTATTTCATAATAAGAAAGCAGTCGAATTATCGGTAGTGCATATCAATCCTGAATGTTTATGTAGCTAGTGATAGTACATTCAAAATATATGAGGAAAAAATTGAGACGTGAAAGGAGAAATAGATAAATCCACAAACACAGTCAAATATTTCAATATCTCTCTCAATAAATGATAGAACAAGTATACACCAAAAAAATTAGTAAGGATGTGGAAAACAACATTGTTAAGCAACTTTACCTAACTGACACTAATAGAACACTCTACCCAACAGCAGCAAACACACTCTTCCCAGCCATAACCAGATCATTTGTCAAGAACAACCATATTAAAAACATGAGAATAGTCTCAGTAAATTTAAAAGTATTTAAATCATACAAAGTATGTTCTCTATGGAATTAAATTAAATATGAGAAACAGAAATGTCTTTGCAAATTCTCCCAATATTTGAAAACTAACAAGTGCACTTCTAAATAATTCATGGTCAAAGGATGAGGCATTTCAAATAAATGAGGAAGTACGTTGTATGGAACAAAAATGAAAACAAAACATCTCAAAATGTGTGGGGTAGAGTTAACAATAACACTTAAAGGAAAATGTATAGCTTAAAATGCTTATATTAGGAAACAAAAAAACTCTCAAATCAATGACCACAATTCCTACCTTAAGGGAAAATAACAGCAAAAACAAAATGGTGATGATAATAATAATGATGATAGTAATACTAATGTAATAATAGCAATAGAAGGAGGAAAAATCAATGAAATAAAAATCAAAAAATAATTAAATCAAAAACTTATGTTTGAGAAGATAAACAAATTTGATAAACATCTAAGAAAATGTCAGAAAATATAAACTACCAATAGTAGAGATCAGACAGAAGTATCCTACATATCCTCTAAGATAATAAGAGAATATTCCCTGGCAAATATTAAGAAAGAAGAAAATAATTTTAACATACAAATTCTTCCAAATTGATGACTAGATACAACAAAATCACAGTCAAAATCAAAATCCCAGCTAACTATTGACTATTGACAAGAGATTCTAAAATTCATACAGAACTTCAAATGACCCAAGATAACTAAAATATTTGAAAACAAAAAGAACCAAGTTATTATACTTACATTGCTTTATTTTAAGACTTCACTTAGTATAAATATATATTAATCAAGTTAGTACAGTATTTGCAGTGACAGACAAATAGGTCAAATACAGTTCCTAAATTATATATACATATGTAAAAATGGTCTACTGTCATACCATCATAAAACTCATAAACTCATAAAACACTAACTCAAAATGGGTCATAGAACTAGAGGTAAAAATTCAAGCTATAAAACTTCAAATGAGAAAGTCGGGGTGACCTTGAATCTGGCAAGGATTTTTAGAAGTACAAACTACATCATCTATATAACAGAGACTATTGATATCATTTATAAATCACATGTGTCCTTTATCACATATGTAACAAGTTTGACTTCCTAAAAATCAAAAACTATTGTTCTTCCAAGACACTGTTAAGACAATATAAACCAAGCCATAGACTAGGAGACAAGTAGGTATCTAGACTATATGGAGAAATCATAAAACTCAATAATAACAGTGCAAAAACCCAAAATTTTTAATGGGCAAAAGATTTGAACAGATGTAACACCAAAGAAGACAAATGAATGGCTAATAAACATAAGAAAGTGCAAATTAAAATCATAATGTTTTTCTACCACATATCTACTGAAATGATTTTAAAATCTTTTTTAAACCACCATACCAAGTATTAGCAAATATGTGGAGGAACTGAAACTTTCATACGCTGCTGATGGGAATTTCAAAAATGTAAAATTACACAATCATTTTGGAAAATATGTGTTGGCTTCTTGAACAGTTAAACATTCACTCCCCAGACATTCTACTCTTAGGCATTTATCTATGAAAAAGGAAAATACATGCTACACAAAAGACTCACACATGCATATTCCTAGTAGTTACATGTGTACTAGCTTCTAACTTGAAACAACTGAATTAATACATACATTGTGGTATATACATACAAAGGGAACATGCTTTTGATATACACAATAGCATGGATAAATAAATCTCAAAATTACTGTACTGAGTTGAGTAACTCAGTCATAAAAGAATATATATTGCTGATTCCATTTATAAGAAGTTCTAGAAAATGCTAACCACTCTTTATTAGCAGAAGTAGACCAGTGGGTCTGCAGGGCATGGGGATTCTGAGGAAGGAGAATGAATGTCAAAGAACTTTGAGTGATGTATATGTTCATTATTTTAATTATGAAAATGGTCCCATGGAAGTATTCCTTGGTGAAACTTATCAAATTAAAGACTCAAATATGTTCTGTTTATTATAGTCCAATTGTACTTCAAAGAATATTTAAAATTAATAACAATATTAATAACTAATAATTATATGGAGCCTACTGGAAGCTAGATAAGAAGTTCTCAATTTTTTCATCTCAAGACAGTTTTAAGCTTTAGAAAGTTATTGAATCTCCCAAAAGAACTTGTTTCTGTTTTGCATATGTCAGTATTCACCATGTTAGAAATTAAAACAATTCATTTTAAAATTTTTCAAGACATATCTATTTTTTTGTTTGTTTGTTTACAACATTGGTTTACAACACTATATGTGATTAAAAGGCGTAGGATTACACCTCCCCAGATGCGGGGCGTCACACCATGCCTACCATCAAAGCATCCTCAACCCTGCAAAGAATCTGTCGTGCCCCCTCCTTTCTTTTTCTCTCCTCTCCCCAGCTCCATTTCATAGCCTCAATTCCACAGTCAGATTTCTAGGGTTTGTTATTGGTATGGTCTTGCCTTACCCTTTGTTTTGTTTCTCTAGATCCCATATATAAGTGAACCCATCTGATATGTGTCTATCTCCTTCTAACTTATTTCACTTAGCATTATCCCTCCAGTTCCATCCACGTTGTGACTAATGTCAAGAGAAGAGCTCATCTTTTTTTATTGCTGAGTAGGATTCCATTATGTGTATATACCACATTTTTCTGATCCACTCCTCCATCCTTGGGCTTAAGTATTGCAAGCAACCAAGTAATATAAATAGTGCTACAATGAATATAGGAGTGCATGTATCACATGTAACTAAAAATATTTTTAAATTTATAAGTAACAAAATATAAACAATGCCAAACTCATTTCTACAAAAAGGATAACAGTATCTACCACATGGAGATGTGATTAGGACAAAAATAGAGCAGTGTCTAAGACATGAAAGGTTCAGCAGATAACAACTATCCACACACATATATATGATAATTCCATACTACAAATCATTTTTGAAATGTACTCTATATTTTAGTTCTGTGCATAATCAAAGGCAACGCCACAGTATTGAACCAAAATAAACATTAAGCATGTAAACTTAACAACAGCTTTAAATATAGATGAAAAGTCATTAATAATCTCCAAACAAAATTTGCCACATGTTCTTAAAACAACATGGCATATGATTTTTTTCAAAAGTATTATCAGTCAGTGGAGAATGAGCAGATTATTCAGCAATGATGTAGGAAAACAGTAGATTTTTTTTCCCTGTAGAAGGATGACAATACAAATTTCTGGAATCAGTGATTTGAAAATATGCATAGTGGACTTTAAAACATGCCTGTCCCTTAACTTAACCAAGGCTGAATCTCCTTGAAGACAGAGATCTTATTTTATGTTTTTAAATCACCAGCTCCAAGAACATTAATATAAAAAAAGAAGGAAAAAAATGATGAACAAAGGAACAAGGAAATAATTCCTTTTCTTGAACTCTATCTTAGTGAAATCAATCAAAATATGGTTCAATAATATAAACACAAAAACATTTATCGCACCTAAAACAACAAGAAACTCACTAGAAGAATGATATCATTGCCATTTTTAAAAGTTTACAAATAATTTCATTGATATGGGAAATGCTTATTGTATATGTTAAATAAAAAATACAAGATAAATAGATAACTGTATATAGTAATATGAAAATATAATATATATCCAAATACTGGAAGAAAATACACAAAAATATTTGTACTAGTCATTTCTACATAATAATTTTTTTATATTTCTCTTTCTGACTTCTATATTTTCAATTTTCTAAAGTTATATGTGCTGTTTTAAAAACCAAAACTAACAACAAAAATACTCATTAAAAATAGTTGATGAAACAGTTGCTGTTCACACAATACGATTTGAGGGGCACCCTGCAGAGAGGTGGGCACCCAAGTCTCACTGATGATGAACCCGGTGGCATGTTGATTTCATTTCAGCTTCGGGGGACAAAAAGGTCAGGGCAGTGAATCAGAGTGAGAGGGGTGTGACTAAGGGCGCATGAGGTGTGTTCTGGGGTAGGAAGTTAGAATTTTAGAGGAACTGAAGCTGCAATGAAATAAACAATGAAATAGGTCAAATCTAAAAGTGTAGAGGAGGAAGGGGTGACTTCTTACTGAGACCCCTCTAGTTTAAAGTGGGAGAGCCCCAGGGGCCAACTCAATTCCACAGGCCACTGCTCTGAAGCTCGAAACAATACACTGAGGCATGCAGTGGTAGTGGCCGTGACTTGTGTTCTATCTGAAGGAAGGAAAGAGCCTTATTCCCTCGGGACATGGAAGAAGAAAGGCAAATATGGGCCTGCTGGCTTGTTGTGTCTTGCACCTGTGTCCTGGCTGTTCTTACAGTGGGGCAGATTGAGGGGTCCATAAAGTGCCTGTAGACACTTGGAGCACAGGTGGCAAAACTGGTTCCAAGGTCCAGGTGACAAATTTCAACTCTGAGGTGCTGCAAGGGAAATTTTTTCCACCACCGCCACACCTCCACACACAGACCACAGCATGGTTTGGGCTGGAGAGCCTGTGCTTCCGCGCAACTTGGTTCTCTAACCAGAACTTTCTTCCTTCCCCCTTCATCTACTTAATCCCTGCACAAACTCCAGGCTTACACTCCAGACCTTTCTGAGCAGACTAAAAGCATGCTAACCTAGTGTGCCCTGCAATTTGGCTTCACAGAATTTGCCTCCCTTGCAAGGTATATTTTTTAGGATGACTTGAAGAATGCCTGTCTCCTCTGCAGATGAAAAATTCCATTATATTGCTGGTGACAAGCACAATGCTAGAGAAAATTTGCAACAGTAACAAAAAAGAATTTTCAATGAATGAGTGAAAAGAGAACAGAATCACTCTGCTTAACCTGTAATATAGGACCACAATTCCTTCATGGAAGGTGCCAGAACTCGGGGTACTGGCAGATCACCATCATCAAGTAGCTAGGAGTTAAGGGACTCAGAGGGGAAGATAAAGACTAAATGAGTAGAGGCATCTTAGACCCCATACAAAAATTACCAAGTCACAGGAGTGCATCTGTACAGCACTGCATCCCCGCTGCACTGACAACAAACACTAACAACAGTCACACCCGACTAGCTCTATCGACCAAGCTCCCGCTCCTTGCCCATAGCATAAAATGCCAGTCAGCCTTCACACTGAGTGGATTCAGTGTCTTCTTATCATTATCACTTCTTACCCCCCCTTTTACCTAGTGTCCCCAATATTTTTTTGAACTTACACAAAACCCTCAGTTCTGGAGAACCTCATTCTGACAAACAAAGGAATGGAATGTCTCAGAATCTTAGCACCATACGGAGGAGGCTCCAAGGGTTAACCCCAGCAGTTCCCTGGGGGATCAGATCCAGGAGTACTTGCCAATTAACTCTGCATCTGCTTATCCCACAGGAGCCAAGCCCCTCACACAGAGCTGTTTGTGTGGGATTCTGTAGCAACTGTTTCTGAAATCTTATCTTCTTGGTTTGGGATCCTTGAAAGGGAGAGAAAAAGGAAGAGAAGAAAGAGAAGAAAATAACTAAATAGACTGACTTGTGTTTTGTCTTGGTTAATCTCTTAGTCACCAAAGGTGGGAGACCAGCGTAATGGCGATGGTGATGATTATGATGGGGAGCGGGGAGCAGCGCAGGGGTGGAAGGTGAAGCGGGAACAACAGGTGTCAATCTAAAAACGACCCAAACCAGAGGGCAGCTCCAGGCTGCATACCAGGACCCATGGGCCAAGCCTTCGGGGATCCCAAGGCTGAGGAGGTGGCATCATGGCAAATCTCAGACAAAAGTTTGGAAACTGACCCGCTTGAAAAAGTAGCAGTCATTCTTGGGCCAGAGACACATTTTTCTGGCTCTAAGAATGCTCCTGCGGTCCTGTGGCCCAAGGCCATGCCCCATCTCAGGGCCGCAGCTATTTCACTCCCTTCTACAACTGAAAGGTGAGCTTTTGGAGAACCGCCCCGTAAGATTCAATTCACTGGGCCTCCCTGGTGGCACAGCGGTTAAGCGCTGCGCTGTGGAGCTGGAGGCAGCAGCGATGCGAGTTTGATGCCCAGCCGGGGAGAATCCCACATGGTGCGGCAGACCTCTCCTGCCTCGCCCGCTGCTCCCCTCAGCAGTGTATTTCTGATCTGCCTGTTCTGCTCCCCACTCTGTCTCTGGTGAAGCCTCTCACCACTCCACACCTCTGGCCTGTACCCCAGCTGTATGTATAAATAAATAAATCTTAAAAAAAAAAAGATTCAATTCACTGACACAAGTAATGATTTTCTACTCCCCAGAAGCAGGTTAAAACAGAAGCTGAGCTTGTGGAAAACTGTGATGGTTTCATCCTATTTGTAAGTGAGGTTTGAACCTACAGATAACCACCAAAAACAGAAGATCCATGATGGCAGAGGGCAGTCTAACTAGCTAACATTGCCTTCTGGAATGCTCTCTGTTGTCAAAACCCTGCGGAGAACTGACAGGCAATGAAAGGACTATAGGAACAGCCCAGAGAGGCCGAGGAATTCAGGGCACAGGTCAGTCCTGGGCTCCCCACTCACTCCCTTGGAAGGAAACAGCTTTTTTGAATACAGAAAATTGGCTATTTACCCTCTGATTTGATTTTGTTTTATTGACTAGAACATGGAAGCCCAAAAAGGCACCAAATTTTTCACTGTGTAGATCTACTGCACCAATTTTACGTCCTCTGCCTGATGTGCCAGTATCAATGCAGGAAAACAGCCCTACGAGGAAAAGCGAAAACACATTAAAAGAAAAAAAAACCTCTTTGCAAGCAATCTCTTTACTTAGTAGAAGCCACAAGTTTATGACTTTTTCAGCAGAAGCAGAGTATTTTTTTTTAATTCTTTCATTCCTTTGGGGCATTAAAGCCACACTATAAAGCAGTCGGCTGTCCATCAGGCATGCCAGGCTTAATGGATGATGACACACAAGACAAGAATATGATCTATAGACACGTTTTTAAACCATAGACTAATTTTTAATTCTCCAAACTTCTCCTAACAAAAAGAGCATTCTGAAAAAGGAGGGAAGAGTTAACATTTTAGAAAGGAGAGGGAATACTTGGTGTTAGTATCCAACTCCCAATCTTGTCCAAGCTGAATATTGCATACAAATCTGTATTTGTGAGACACCCCCATCTACCAGTTAATCAAAGCCCTGGAAATTCAAGGAAACTTGTGTTTATGGAAATCTGGCGTTTCTGTAAAGTTTTGAATGAGGGCTAAATAGAGCAGTTCATCTCATTTTGAAACTAATGATTCCTGCCAAGTGGTTTTCCAAAGCTGGGTTTTCTGGCTCAGTCAGCATTTAGGAATTCATTTATGAGTTGGGTTAGTCAGGCTCTGGAATTCAAATTTATGTCTGCAACTCACTAGTTTGGTCCTGATAGGGCTCTGAAAAGAGATTGTAATCAATTTACCAAACCCAGACTGCAGGAAATGTTCATATCCCAAAAAGAAGTTCTGGTTTGGAGTTTTGTCCACTTTTTGAATCAGGCCTCCCCCTTCTATGAGAGCGTTGCATCTTGAATGGGACTGTCCCCCTGGCTCATCCCTCCATTCAAAACAGCCTCGCGGGGTTCTCTAGAATCCGCCTCTCTTAATAGACTTGCCAGTGGTTTATAAAATGGCAGAATATATGTGTGGTTTGACACCTCGGGCAGCTTCTGTTCAATTTGTCTGTTTCTTGCTGGATGTAGCAAAAGCTCTGATAATTATTTATCCAATTTATTTCAAAGATTTATCTGCCTAGAAATGTTCCAGGAAATTAGAATGTGGATGTGTGTGTGTGTGTGTGTGTGTGTGTGTGTGTGTCCGTCTTCTAACCCTACATTTGACTTTCCCTCAAGGCAAGGAGCAAGCACTGAGCTGCTTTTCAATGTAACCATAAATTTACTACTTTAAAAAATTTCCTTTGAAGAAGTCATCAAATAAATTAGCAAAGCTGGAAATGTGCCTCTAGTTTGTGTTGGCTTCAGGTTTTAGGGAGTTACTTGATAAACAAAAGCCAATGAATTCAAACAGGAACAAAGCAATTTCAATGATTAATCAAGTGTTAAAACTAGTTTAACCTCTCCTGTTTTACAAACTCTATATTACCCTGACTAAACTAATAGAGGAATAGGACACCCATCTGGAAATCTCATCTGAAATATTAGATTGGGAATCTAAAATTCAGCCAAATAGTGTGGCTTGTAGGGATATCCTGTTGGATAATAAATTGCATTAATCTTACTTAAATTTTCCATCTAAATCATGTCCTGAGGCCCTATTACTCTGAGGAAACTATACCTTGCTTTAAATGCATTGTGCTACTGAAAACGATATGAAAAGAAAGGGGGAAAACAATTTTCTTATTTTTTTCTCCTGACTGCTTTTTCCAATATTAAAAAATTCATGTGAAACCTTCTGACTCTCCTGGAAGAACCAGCACCAGCCCAGGCCAGCTCCAGCTCTTGACAGTGGCCAACAGGAAACAATGGCAGTCACAGGGCACTTTCTGGAACTTTCCTCTAAGGTATCTATTTCTTCCCCATCTGTGGAGTATGAGCCATGGGGGCTTAAGGCAAACATTGGGGGAAGGGGAGCGGGCAGAACATCCCTTCTTAGTCTCTTCCGGACATTCATAGAGAGAGAGCTGCAGCTGGGATCTGTGCTGAAGATTCCTTGGTGGTCTCCTTTTTAAATAGAAAAAACAAAAGCAAAAAAGGAGCAGAAAACCTTTAAATCTACTTATACTTTTTTACTATTAAAAAAAACTGCCAGGGGGCCACATATTTCGCTATAGCTTTCCTGGAGTGGCACTAAGGCTCTGCTGGCGCTGGAGCCCCTCCCAGCTGGGTGCCTCTGTCTGCCACCTATCAGACATTGTAAATGTTAAGTGAGCTAAAAGGTGTTAGAATAATGTTTACTCAAAGTTAAACCACACACCCTGCGAAATGCTGAGTCACCCCAGCCGTCTGGAGCTTCCACTGGGCTAGCATGCAGAGTGAGGGGGTTCTCGGGCTGAGCTCCACGATTGTCCCACCACTCCGAAAAGAGTCGAACAGAGGGAAAATGGGTGAAGAGTCAAGTGGTGAAGATGCCCTCCACCAGCGCTCCAGGGTGCTTCAGATCCACTTGTAGAGTGGTCCTCACAGCATCCCTACGCACCTCCAGACCAGGAAGCAGAGGGTTGGGGGTGATGTGACTCCTTGTAAGGGATGGAGCCAAGCCCTCCATCCTGGGTCAGAGCCAGACTCCGCACCTGCAACAATCGAGCCACAGGTGGGTGTAATGAAGTGGAGTCACTTCCAGGCTCCTGTACGATGGAGGCTGCAGAAGTCCCTCCCAGGGGCAAGCCGCTGGGGCAGGAGGGGCCAGGAGGGGCCTGAGGAAGTCAGCCATCCAAGCCCGGAACTCACAGTTCTCCCATGATCCTTCTAACTAGACCTCCACATCCTCATTCCAGCATCCTCAGAATTTCTTCTGGAAAATGCTTTCAGCACCCATCACTCCTCCTCATTCTGTCATCTCTCTAGTCAATTCTTCTCACTTGAACAGTCCTTTAGCTGCTAATAGTCACCACTAACTCCCCTCCCCTTCCTCAGGCCACTCCCCCACCAAGCCCATCCCCATGCCCCAGGCGGTCTTTCCTTCCCTCTAGGACAAGCTCCCATGGTGGCAAATAGCCCTGTCCTGTGGTCGCACTTGTCCCCAACTGCCTAGCCTCTCCTCCAACTGGTTCACACTCACTAGGCAGCTTCAGTGTAGAGCATGTGGTTCCAAGAGTGAGGCCTCTCCTCAAACTGCCTCTCTACATAAAGGACTTTACCTGCCTCCTATACACACACACACATACACACACACACACACACACACACACACACAAAAAAAAAAAAAAAAAACTTCACTGGAATTCATCTGATGGCTCCTTTAATAATCACATAAACTCCCCCTCTGAAGGTCAAGTTGGGTCCCACACCTCTGAGTTCACACATCTGGGCACACCTCCAGCCTAGCATTTATCACAGTGAGTTGAAATAATCCATTTACAACTGATCTCCAACTCCACCGAGACTGCTCAGTCACCAGGCTCCACTGCATATTCACTGCTGTCCTCTGACATCTAACCCAGTACCCAGCCCACAGCCAGCACAAGCTAAACGTCTGTTGAGCCAAATACTGACTGTTTTTCTCTTAGTGCCTCACCTAAAACTCTTTGTGATGCAGGCAGACGTAAGAATTGTTTCCTGTGGGAATTTTAGTTGGACTGCTTATCTAATGGTTTAGTTTCTCTTCCATTTCCCATAACTCATCGTCCTTCCTCCTTAGCTTCCCCTAAGGTGCCCCCAGGCAAACAAGAACATTCTCTCTACTCCATTTTGTTGGCTATAACCTTAGTCTTTCCATTCACTAGTCCAGGGCTCTCTCAGAGTTTCCCCTGCTCGCCTTCTCTGACTCCACCCTACAGCCCCCAACCCAATTGTTCCTCAGTTCCACTGAGGTAAATTCTTGTTTCTGGGTTCCTGCCATTTGCGGGATGAGCATCTCTAGTGATCTGTTTCATTACTTTAGACTGTATGCACTGTGAGAGCTGAGTCTGTCAAGCAGGACACCCTGGGGGTAGACGCTCCCCCACAGGTGATGAGGGCTGCCTCTAGAAAGCCCTGCACTGCTCGGAGTCACTGAAAACTCCCGGGCCTAGTGTGGCAAAGCTTAGTTTGATGTGAACAGTTTGAAGTGGAAATAGTACAGACCACCAACATGGAAGAAGCCGTCTGCTCAGCTATCACACGGCCCTGCCAGCAGAGGATTACTCAGAGCCTACTGTCCATCACGCTGTTTCAACAAGCTACTCTCATAACATTCTTTGAGGTTAGATGTTCCCACTGAAATGAATAATGGCATAGTTTTTGGTAAAGGGCGAACTGAGAAAGAGCAGTGTCACTATTGCTCTAAGTACCCACAAAAGATGTTTATTATCATTTACGGACACAGCCACAAACACACAACTCATCGCTAATAAACTCATTTATTTCCACATAGAGTTGCACAAGGTTGTGCAATCCAGGAGAGGGCAAAGAAATGTCAGCAATTCAGACTGAGTCTATTTGTCAACAAAATCAATCCATTTTGCCATTTCAGCAAATCATTGCTGCAAGAATGGGTCTTTTATTTTTGGTTTCCACAGAAGAAAATGGTTACACACAACCTTAAATAGAAAAGACAGATGCTCACAATGCCCCGCACACATACAAAGCAAACATAACAAGTTGAGATTATATCTGAGGGGAACTTGGAGGTTGTGAGATGAGAAAAGGGACATCATTTTGTTGCCTGAGGTGTCCAGAACATCATTTTTTCTGTTACCAAAAGAAAAATTCAACAGAAAAGAAGGTTTTCTTGGTGATTATAAAACTGGGCTTTTTTTTTTTAAGAAATCAAAGATTTCTTTAATGTCCTACATACACTTATAGTGGGCTTACTATACACAACAAACCCTGTGTGTATAAAAGTGAATAAAACCAAGTTCACAAACTAATGGGAAAAAGAAGCACAAGCATAGATAATGGTGACTTAAGATGACTGGTTATGACAGACATGTGTCATCAGGAATTATAAGCTTAGCGAAGAGACATTTCCAGTTTGTCTCTGGCAGACTTAACTCAAGACACAGCCTGCCTGCCATATTTGTTTATCTTATACTAGTCCTCATACATCTTGAAAGTAAATATCTGAAATTATTTGGGGGAGAGTAATATATTTATTTATTTATTTAATATATAAAGCAAATAATTTAATTGTTGCCATGACTCAAAAAGAAGCAAGGTCATCGAGAGGAAAGAGAGAATGAAGTGAAGGCAGAGAAATCTAGACAATAAGAACACCCCAATGGCTGTCATCTCACTTGTGGTGATGAGAATTCAAGACTCGAGAGAGAGAGAGCCTGTTAGTCTAGACTGTGATGAGAAATAACAGGAGCTTCTCCACTGCATTTGCTTCCTTCTCCACATTCAACTGCTTCTTCCTGTTTTCCTTACCCACAATAGTCTAGTGGTCTTAGGGACACTCATGAGAAAGTTTGCATTCCCTTTCCTTCCAGGCCTCAAACTTAGTTGGGGAGACAGCAGGAATAAGAATCAATGTGATATGGACATAAGTACCCTAGAAGTTCATAACCAGCAAAGTTCACAGCTGACTAAGAGATGTGAAAAGAAGGAGTTGGATATTACAAAGAGCAGCAGAAACAAAAAGACATAGAAGTCATCAAAATTAGCAAAGTTCAGAAGACCTTAAAAAGTTGCAACTAAGTCTATTAAAAGCAGAGTTCCAGATCAGGGGTCTGTGGAAATTGCAGTTGCAAAGTCAGAGCGCGGACAGAGTAAGAAGAATCCAGAAAGCCCATCAAAGGGAGTTTGACAGATACATCTTCTTTTCTTCAGTATTAATAACCAGTTTGCAGAACTGGTCAGACTGGATGAGGAGATCCCATGGGTTTTAATCAGATCCAGTATTTACACCATAAACCTAAGCTTTAAAAAAAAACCCACATTTATTTCTATTAATTAGTTTCCATTAAATAAGGAAAATATCCAAGACCCAAGAGAAGACTCTTTTCTTCTAAGTGCAAAGATGCTCTCAATGAATCCATCAACTTCTTTCAGACACTTAGGGTCTGTATATGAAGATCTTGTGAGCAAGGTAGTTTTAGATTATTCTGTCACCAGCTCTACATTTCTCAGATGTTCAAGCACAACTGTTTTAACACTTGGCACTGCGTTGGTGTTGCATTTAGAATGGTGCAGTGTCAGAGCGCTGTGGAGACTCTGGGAAACTAGATTGTTTTCTGCTCCCGACTGTGCCACTGACTGGCCATGTTGCACAGCAAGGTTGCCATCTCTTTGAGTGAACAAAAGTGTTCTTTGCAGAACAAAAGGGTTAAGCTAGTAAGAGCTTCGTTTTTTACAGATCTAAAAATTCCATCCTAAATGGTGCCATAGAAGATTGAACTAAATCTTCCTGGCCCCAGATTAGATTGCAGAAGTTACATTTTAATAAATCCTGCTATCAACATGTTTACTTGTCAAGTGTCTCATGCACATAAAATTAGAGTGAAATCTGTGCTCTCCTCTAATTTGGTCTTTTAAGCCTCCCAGATGTTTAGATTCCAAATAAACAGTAGTAGGTAGTTTGAAATGACAGCAGAAACTCATTGCTTGAGGGGAAGAAGCTGAACCACAGGCTGGGGAGAGGGAACACCCTTCAACCCTGCGGACCAGGCACCCCCATCCAGACGGTACAATAAGGGTCTGCCCAAACTCTGAGCACAAACCCGGGGTGACCCGGACTGAACGCCGCCTGAAGGAGGTAGATAAGCTCAGGATATATGATCTGCTGTCCTGCCAGGAGCAATTTGCTTGACAGGCCTCCTGCTTACAAAATACAGAGGCCTGCTTTTCAATATTAAAAAGTTTGGTCTTGTAAGTGAGCTGTATCTGGAAAGGAAAAAACTGGAACCATTTTGATTTTTAAAAGGTCTGGTTAGATAGTGAGCACAGTTTATAAATTGCCTAGTTGAAGGAAATGAAAATACGATGTAGTTTTCAAATTTGGGTCCCAGCATATTCAGATGAGGGGACTTTGATCAAAACAATCAAGCTTTGAAAAGTACACATTTTAGTATTCTAAAAGGAATTGCTAATCCTCTTCCTCGATCCTCACAACAACCCTCTGGAGTACACAAAGAACATATTACTTCCATTTTGCAGGTGACAGGATGACTTAAAAATCTTAAGGGACTGGCACCAACTTCACAGCTACTGAATGTCAGGAAGTACAATGAGATGAACTGATGACCTTCCAGAAATCGAAGGCCCCTCCCTCCACACCTGACTTTTGACTTCATCCTGTATTGACTTGTAAATCGTTTTACTGTCATTTATATTAAAGTAATGTTACTATGACAATTCTCCCAAATTAACACGTAAGTTTATCCACATTGATAATCAAAGTCCCCACTAAAAGTTTTTTCTAATATACTTTTAAAAAATCCTTTTTAAAGTAATTTGGAAAAATAAAGGAGTTAGACCACCCAGCACAAAGGTGGTTATTGAAGGAACTAGAAAATGATTAAAATATTATACAAATATCATATATAATGATTAAATAAGAATGGTATTGACAAGACTAGACAGTTAAATGAAGCTAAATCAAAGTTTCATTAACAGATTTTACTATAAATAAATATTAAGTATATGAAAATGAGAATATCACAAATTTTTTTTTTAAGATTTATTTTTTATTTACACATCCAAGCTGGGGTACAGACCAGAGGTGTGGGGCGGCGAGAGGGTTCACCAGAGACAGAGTGGGGAGCAGAACAGGCAGATCAGAAACACACTGCTGAGGGGAGCAGCGGGCGAGGCAGGAGAGGTCTGCCGCACCATGCGGGATTCTCCCCGGCCGGGCGTCGAACTCACGTCACCGCTGCCGACAGCTCCACAGCGCAGCGCTTAACTGCTACGCCACCAGGGAGGCCCAAGAGAATATCACAAATTAATGGCAAAAGGAAAGTGTTCCACAATTGATTTTAGGTTAGTTTGTTAGAAATTAATCTAAGGATTTATATCGTACACAAACCCCAGGGTGATGTAGGCTGAACGCCCAGGTCATTAATAATACTGATAGCTCTCTAAAGAAAATAATACTGATAGCTCTCAGAGAAAAACTATCCCATTTGCTGGAACGTTCCAGCATCTGCTCTAAAGTAAAAATATCTACCTCCTAATACATTAATACATTAATAAATACTTAGGAATACTAAATAAAAATACTGAAGAACACCAGCTGTGTGTGTTAATATATTAAATTATCAAACTATCAACAAATGTATTTTTGAATGCTGTCTATATTAATTTATTATATATGCATAAAAGCCCACGCAAATACATATATACATATACAGTTTATGTCTATCCTGTTGACTCATCATCATCAATAGAGAACATCACTTATGTTAATCCATTCGTTCCTCATTACCCATTTCTCTTGTGACATTACAGTATGGCTGGCCTGCCTAGAGATGCTAGCTGTAGCCATACCACCAAACACAGAGGGCTTTAACTAGTAGACTAGTCTGGCTAATTAATATAAAGGATGAACCTATTATAATGGAACGACATTCATTATCAAAAACAGTTCTAAATGAATATACAACACAGGTACACACTGTTCCATGGTTTTGACTGAGAGAAATATATATATATAAAATTTCATTATCATCTAATTTCCAAATATCTGATGATATGTTGGAAAATTATAGAAAAAAAAATTTCTACTAATCAAACATCATTCATAGGATAATCTGTGTTGACTATAGAGATAGTGACAATGTTTAAAACTAAGTTAAAATGTACAGATTAGAGCCTCCCTGGTGGCGCAGTTGTTGAGTGCTGTGTTCTGGAGCTGTCGGCAGCGGCAAAGCGAGTTCGACACCCAGCCAGGGAGATCCCCACATGGAGCGGCAGACCGCTCCGCTCCTGCCTCGCCCACTGCTCCCCTCAGCAGTGTATTTCTGTCGATCTGCCTGTTTTGCTCCCCATTCTGTCTCTGGTGAACCCTCTCGCTGTCCCATACCTCTGGCCTGTACCCCAGCCTGTATGCATAAATAAATAAATCTTTAAAAAAAAACAGAATGTACAGATTATTTTACCACTCTAGTTGATTAGAACTCCAGTTTATCTCCTGAATGAAAAATAAGTGAAACCATCTTAGCTTCAGGTAATTTAAGTGGATTTTTCTTTATCCACTTAAAATGGTGAAATGGTGTATTCTCACCATAGTATATTTTCATATATGTGTGTGTTATATTATCATGTCTGTATCTCCAAGTTATGTAAGATACATATTTCCATGGTCTCTCCAAGCTGTATGACATAATTGGATCAGAAAAAGTCAAGGTGGGTTGGAGATGACTCAGACCAAGTCACTTCTTTCCTACTCTGTGTTCTATGAGATTACACTGAAGGCTTGAAATAAGCCACAGGGGAAGGTACACACCCAAGACCCACCAAATGCTTCAAATCAAGGATTTTGATTCCCAACATAGTAGGCACCTAAAATATATTAATAAACTGGACATGTTTCTTATTGTCATTAATAATAGTGCCCTAAAGAAAAGGGCAAACATCACAGAAAAACTATCCCATTTACTAGAACTGCCCAGCATCTGCTCCAAAGTAAAAATTTAAGTTCTCAAAGGCAAAATTCAGCAACTATTGGAATCTAATTTTTTAATTTTTCATCTAACTTTGTGGATAAAAACTATGCTCCTTTTGAATGTAGATATCCAGGAAAGCAAGACTAAAATGTTTATGGATCCAAAATAATGGCTTATATGATGGAAAAAATATGCTACTTCTCTTCATAGCTATCTATAATTGTATAAAATTTTCTCTTCATGGGGAATAAGACAAGCACCACAGATATTTATCACATTTTCGAGGTTCTCAAGAGTCCGAAAATTTGATCTCAAAGAATGTTAAAGTCACATAAAGGTATTTTTGCATTAAAAAATAAAAATTGCTGCCACATGATAGTTACTGAGTTTCCAGATAATTTGATGCTTAATCCCAGGGCAATATCTAACTAGCTTCAACCTCTGCAGTATGACAAGATTTTGGCAACCATAACTATACAGCAGTTTTTTGAGTATTATTAATTAGAAGTCAAGCATTATTAATCATTACCTATAGTACTGCTATGGATTTTTTTTATGTTGTCTCTGAAATAGCAAGAAAATTCACTATGATCATATCAAGTGCTTTTGTGACATTTCTGGGCAGCAAAATAAAAGTTAAGAAGCCCAAGCACTTTTAAAGTTTTAGCATCACAATGAGACAGTATGCACACAATAAGTCAACAGTGCCACCATCCACGTGGCCAGTGGCTTTGACTGGACCCAGCTTTCACATTCTGCAGCTGGTAACCCCTGGATCACATGGTATAGACAGAGAGCTGATGGTCTTAGAGCCTTGACCCTACATCTTAGTCTGGTGAGATCATTGGTAAGTCACTTAAACTCTTTGGGTCTTGGAATTCTATAGACTTAGGATCATTGACCCCCCTTCAATTGGAGTCAAGAAAAATCACAGAAATAATTGTTCCCAATAAATTAAACTCTTGCAATGTACCCAAAATAATGCTAAGTATCTGTCACAGACAATTTATATAGTGGTCCTAAATATAATCTTAATTTATATATGACAATAACTAAAGTTTAGGGATGTCAAATCATCCGTGCAAGGTCACATAATCATGGCTAGAGTTCCAATTTCTCCTGAGTACTGCCTGACTTTACAGTCAAGAAATTACAGTCTGTAATTTATAGGGTCACTCTAAGGAATGAATGAGACCAGGATTGGGAAATCACTTTTAAAATTATAAGTTGGCCCATAATGGTTTTCAACCATAGAGCAACACTTGAAAATTGCGCGCGCGCGCGCACACACACACACACACACACACACAGAGACTGGATATTTGCTATATAACTAAACTAAACAGCCAGTTGGCTTCTCTGTTCTACTCAATCAGCATGTCACTAGTTAATGTATTACTTGAGTAAAACAAAAAAAAAGTAAGTCACAAAATCTTTTTTCTTTCTGATCTCAATCAAATGATAAACATTATTGCTGAACCTAATGCCCAGTAAGGTCTATTATGTGTTTAATAAACATTTATGGAGTGCTCACTCAATCCCAGGGTGGTTTCTAAATTGTTCTGACTTTTCACGAGAGCACTTAACTCTAATCAAATGGATTTGCAAGCAGAAGGATAAATAATTTGAGCCCATGAGGCTTATGTTGCCCAGCACACTAGTGAGTTCTATTTTTTTAATTGTGATATCTTAGGATTGAAACTACTTCCTCTCCTAAAAGTCTATATATTAGAGAGTCTACTTTGAGAAATATTGCAAAGAACAGACAAAAGCTACCATAAACTGAGCACCTTCTTTCAAAGAACACACACATGCTGGTGAAGGGATAGTCTCTTTAATAAATGGTGCTGGGGAAACTGCAGAAGAATGAAATTGAATCCTTTTCTCACAACATATATAAAAATCAAAATAAATGAGCTAAAGACTTAAATGTCAGCCCTGAAACTACTAGAGGTAAACTACTAAAGTAGTAACAAACTTCTAGTAGTAAAACCACTAGAAGAAAACACAAGGAAAAAGGTTCTTGGCATTGGTCTTTGCAAAGATGTTTTTTGGATATTGCCACAAATGCAGACAATAAAGCAAAAATAGACAAATGGATTATACCACGACCCCACAAGATCAATCTGGTGAGATAGAGCAAATGATAGGTATTGAAATTGTAGTGTTTCACTAAGTCAAAATAACAATCAAGCTGGGAACCACAGGTGAACTAAAACTTAACTGAAATGAATAAGCTGAAAAGTCTGACCCTCAGCTTGAATTTCCTCTTGCACCATCAGACACCAATTCCCAACTAAGTACAAATGCTCCCCCCACCCCCAGTATTGAATTTTGATGCACTTTATTTGACTGCTTTTCACAGCAAATCATGCATAAGACTTAGATTAATTGGAATAATTGGGTAATTTGCAATTACAGTTCATCTTGAGGCAGTTATAAGATCCCCCTTAGAATAAGGAGGGGGGGGCTTATATACCAAAATCAGAGTTCTAAATCTAGGCTGAAGACAACGACAAATTATTTGTAAAAGAAAACACATTTCTCAAACAGTTCCTAACATTGTCTCCTTGGGAGACTCTGCTCAGTGGCTCCTGGTGATGCTTACTTATTAGAATAACAAATACAAGTTTGTTTCCTCTGATCATCATACCTCGCCTTACTGTGGAGATAGAGGTAGAGATAAAGAGACAGAGAAAAAGAAAATGAGATACAGAAGAGGCTTTTCCACCATTTGAGACCATTCTAACAGTTTCTACCCTAACTTGACTACAGAATCTTTGTTGCTTTACATGACAACAGAAAAAGAAAGACTGCAACTGGAGTTGCAGTCCCATGTGGAGTTCAGTGTGACTGCCCTGGGGAAAGTTGTGATTTAATTTGCAAAATGAGAAAATGTAATATAACAATCATTAAGGGAAACAATAAACAAGAGCTATGCCTGAGCATCCAATTTGTTTACAAAAAGTCAGCTCAATAAAAACCAACAGAGGGTCATGTCTATTTACTTTCACTCCTTTTAACCACCAAAGTTTAATAGCTTCAATCACTTTGGATGGAGTTGCAGGCCTAATAAATGTCACATTCCAAAGTTTGCAAACCTAAAAGTGACGCTGGGTCCCAGCAGTTAAAACAACAACAAATATCCAGAACTCAATCTCTCAAAGTTCAAGTGATCTTATAAACCAATCCAGTTCTTCTCCCCTGAGTCAATGATATCACTTTTAGACTGCTCTAATAAATCACTTGGTCAAATTTAATCTCTGCTTGCACAATATTATTTAGCACCTCATATATTCTGATCTCTCTTTGGGGCAATTCATTAATTAGACATTGTCATATCTGCAAAATCAGGGTTATATTTGCCATCCTCACCTTGCTCTTTCACACAAAAGAGCAAAGGCATCTTTACAGTAATATATTCGAGAGAAATCAGTCACACTGTGTGTATTATGTACTGGCTTGGTTCTGAGATCATGTTAAAGAGCTCTAAGTCCTATGCAGATTCTCTGGTTTGGATTTACTGGGTTTGTTTGTTTGTTTGTTTGTTTTTATGTTTTTCATGCTGGAAAAGGAATCATAAAGCCAGTGAGGCAGAGAGTTTCCCAGAGGCAATGGTGAATAAGGCAAATACAGCAAAGACGAGAATACTGGAAAACAGAGATGTTTCCATTAGATCTGGGAGACTGAAAGTCACAGGTGGCTTGAGAGGAGTCGAAGGGGTGGAGAGCAGATGCCAGCAGATGGACTGAGAAGAAAGCAGGGACATGGATACCGACTAGTGATCTAAAAAGTGTGGCTGTAGAAGAAAGAAGGGAAGGGTTTAGTTCATGGCACCTTGATTCTATGAGTCACCCAGATTCAAAACCTTCTCATCTTTGAAACTTCATCTTCCTTGCCAACTAAGTCACAATCCCAAGCTTGTTACTATTTTTCTAAATCTGTCCCTCTAAAATGAACAAATTTATTTTTATTTGTACCGCTACCTCTAACTTCAGATCCTTCTAATTTCACACCTGGCCCAGCTTTCCACACCCTCTGCAGCTGCAACTCAGCTACCTCATCAAATTGATCTTGGGGGTCTAATGTCTACCAAAATTGCCCAGCCTTTTACCACATCCTTGTCTTTGTTTTTGCTCCAATTACCACCTGTCAAATCCTTCAACATCCTTCAAGATCCATTTCAAGTATCATCTTCCCCCATGGGGCTGTCGTGCCCTCTCCAACCTGAGATGATCTTTCCAGGCTCTGGCTTCCTGAGAGTGACATGTCACTCATCATTCATCTTACATGGCCTCATCAAGGCTTAAGTTCCTTCCTAATGGGGCCATATCCTGCACTTAACTCTCTTAAGCACCTGGACATCAACAAGGCTCTCTATTATAAAAAAGATAACTGCCACAAGGTTTTTAGAATGCTGTTTTTATTTGTGCCTAAATGGCACACAGAGGTAAACATAGTGGCCACCACTACATTTGGCCACCACTTGGCACTTCATGCACAGCTCCTGATGGCAAAGCCCTAGGTCTCAGAGAAAAACTAACCTCCTTCCTAATACCAAGAAAGAACAGGCTCCTTGACACACACCACTCTCCTCACTTGAATGCACAATAAAATAACTAGATTTGGAAGACCAGTTCAGTGAGAAAGGGCAGTTAACATTTGAAACAATGATATGATCAGGTCACACTTTCCAGTTAATAAAACCTTACACAGGAAACTGTATCAAATAACTTAGTGGTTAGAGATAAAGTACTGCCAACATTGAAATCCATTCTCTCAAAATGTATTCCATTCACTAATTTGCACTGGTTGTATGTCATGTGTCCAGAACTGTGTTAAATGTCAATTTTCTTTTATTTTTAAAAACATTTCCAAGGAATACTAACAGAACCTCAAAATGTGGGGAGTAGACTTGAGTGCCAGGAGACTAGCCTTGAATGTAGGGGTCCCCAACGTGAGACTGCCCACCTTGAACTCACAGCAAGTCAGCCTCTTCTCTGTGCTTCATCCATTTACTTAAGGAAAAAAAAGATAAAATAATTCACTGTGTTGAACATGACTCAAGTATCTACTATGCATGGAATAAAAGTATAAATACTATATTTAGAAGCAATTCACAGCAATCACAGTAGGAAAGTCTTAAATAAGTCCACAAAAAGAAGAACATTTGAAAATGGTTTATCACAGGAAAGACTAATGGAATGAAGATACAAGAAGTGAAGGAACTTTTGATCTTCAATAGCTATTCTAATTGGGCAAAAACATATATGTCCAGGTAAACATATACTAAAGATTTTTAAAATAACTACAAGATCACAAGGTATTTCTTACTAACTCATAAAACAGTTGGTTGCCCCCCCCCCAAACCTTGCTGATAACCCTAGAAACTTTAAAAAATAGAATTAGGTTGTGTTCAGGCATCAAGAGAGTGGCTCCTGTTTCTGCTGTTAACTTTCTATTTTTTTTTTTTTTTTTTTTTTTTTTTTTTACATACAAGCTGGGGTATAGGCCGGAGGCATGGGGCGGCGAGAGGGTTCACCAGACACAGAGTGGGGAGCAGAACAGGAGTACACTGCTGAGGGGAGCAGCGGGCGAGGCAGGAGAGGTCTGCCACGCCATGTGGGAATCTCCCCGGCCGGGTGTCGAACTCGCGTCGCTGCTGCCGACAGCTCCACAGCGCAGCCCTCAACCGCTGCGCCACCGGGGAGGCCCAACTTTCTATTTCTTGACCTCGGTGCTGAGCTCATGAGAATATTTAAGGTGAAAATGTTAAGGAGATGTGTACAATTCTGCACGTGCATCCTACTCCAATAGAATATTTTTTAAAGTTGGTTTCCCAAGCCCCATCAATAGAAAGGATCCAGGAGTCTGCACTTCTTAATAGCTCTCCAGGTGGTTCTAATAACCAGAAATTCTTGGGTCACCATCCTCCTTCCAACCCCCTCTCCCAAAGTCCTGCCTAAATGATGCTTGAGAAGCAACTACTTTTGAGTGAATAAGTAACAGAGATTTTTAACAGAGGTGGAGAAGGAAGTGACAAGGTAATAGCAATGTCTTTAAAGTCTTATCCTTCAGTCAAAAATGTGAGTTGACATTGAGGAAGAGTGGAGCCAAAGAGACAAGGGACTAGGTACGCTGTTTTTATAATACAGGTGTGAGATGACAGAGCTAAAATTAAATTAGTGATTGTGGATGTAGGGAAAAGGGCTGCTTGGAGTGATACTGTGGGCACATAATAAATTCCAGAGGGTGTATTGGCAGATGCCAAAGGACAGGCTTCCCAGAATTAAATCCCAATGCTCATAAACTCTGGTATGTTCTTTATCCCAGTGAGTGTCTGTCTGTGTGTGTTCGTGTGTGTGTTTGTATGTGGGTGGGAGTGTGGGCGCCTGGGAGCTTCACCCAAGGGATCAAGGTCAGATCACAATACAAATAGACATACACCACAAAAACACAAAATTGACTATTAACTGAGAAGAACTAAAGATGTTCTTTTAACTTAATAAGTTTCATGCTTCTTAGGTACAGTCCAAAATACATACCATCTAATTCTGGAATCTTTATTCCAAGATGAGACAGTATGCCCTATTTCAATGAAGAGTTCATAAAATAAAAAGAAAATGGAAACTCAAGCTCTTTTCTGAAAAATGGACGTAGACGGACCCCATGAAAGCATCCTCACACCTCACTCCTAACCTACAGAATATATTCGAGGCCTCTCCTGACCAGCGAGGACACTGTGCCAAGACATGCAGTGGTTTACTGAAGTGTACAGGAGTCTGAGAAGAGGACAAGCGAGCTTCCCAACAAGAGCCTCCAGAGCCAGGAGGCTTGCCTCATGCTCACCAGCGCCACCTGTAGCAGCTCTGTGGGATTTCCCCCACAAAGGCGTGTTTTGGTTGGCTCTCTTTCATGTCCGTTGAAGGAAAATCTTCAAGAAGTGGAAATGCATTGTGTGCAAAGATTTTCTCCCAGTTAGTGGGTGCTGTTTGTTTTGATTAATGTCTTTTTTGCTGTACAGAAGCTTTTTATTTTGATGTCTTCCCAGCTGTTTATCTTTTCCTTGACTTCCTTTGCTTTATGGGATGTGTCTTTAAAGATTTTGCTGAGACCTACATCATGCAGAGTTTTGCGTATATTTTCTTCTATAACTTTCATGGCTTCAGTCTTACATCTAGGTCTTTTATCCGTTTTGAGTTGGTTTTTGGTATTAGAGTAATATTTGCTTCATAGAATGTGTTTGGTAGTACTCCTTCCTTCTCGATTTTTTGAAAGAGTTTGAGTAATATAGGTACTATTTCATTTTTGAATGTTTGGTAGAATTCGTTTGTGAAACCATCTGGTCCTGGGCTTTTGTTTTGGGGGAGGTTTTTAATTACTGTTTCAATTTCACTACTTGTGATTGGTCTGTTTAGGTGTTCTGTATCTTCTTTGTCTAGTTTTGGGTGATTGTATAGTTCTAGGAATTTGTCCATATCCTCTAGGTTGTTGTACTTGTTTCCATACAGCTGTTTATAGTAATCTCTGATTATTTTTTTTATTTTTGCTGTGTCCATTGTGATTTCTCCTTTTTCATTTATGATCCTATTTATTTGTGTTTTCTCTTGTTTTCTCTTTGTAAGCCTGGCTAGAGGTTTGTCTATTTTGTTTATTTTTTCAAAGAACCAGATTTTGGTTTTGTTGATCTTCTGGATTTATTTTTTATTTCCATTTCATTAATTTCTGCTTTGGTTTTTATTATTTCCTTTCTTGTACTGGCTTTTGGGTTTTTTGTTGTTCATTTTCTAGTTTTTGAGATGGAAGATTCAATTGTTTCTTTGAGTTGTTTCTTGTTTCTTGATGTGAGCCTGTTTTGCTATATATTTCCCTTTTATTACTTCTTTTGCTGTGTCCCAAACATTCTGGAAAGTTGTGTCTTCTTTGTCATTCATTTCTATGTATTTTTTAATTTCTTCTTTGATCTCCTCATTAGTCCAGTGGTCTTCCAGCAGTGTTGGTCTCAGTCTCCATGAAGTAAGAGGGTTCCTTTTTTTCTTTTCATGGTTTATTTCTATTTTGATGGCTTTATGATCAGAGAAGATAGTAGTTATGATTTTGATCTTAGTGTATCTGTTAAGGTTTTTTTTTGTGACCTAGTATATGATCAATCCTGGAGTCTAATCCGTGTGTACTTGAGAAAAATGTGTATTCAGATTTTTGGGGGTGTAATGCCCTATAGATATTTGTTAAGCCCATGCAGTCTAGGTCCTTATTTAGAGCTTTAGTGTCCTTGTTTATTTTTTGTCTGATTTATCTATCCATTGGTGAGAGTGGGGTATTGAAGTCTGCTAAATGTCTGATAACAAAAATCTACAAGGAGCTCACACAACTCAACAAAAACAAAGTCAACAATCCAGTCAAAAAATGGGCAGAAGAGCTAAAAAGACACTTCTCCAAAGAAGAAAAGCAAATGGCCAACAGGTATATGAAAAATGTTCAACATCACTTATAATCAGGGAAATGCAAATCAAAACCACAATGAGATACCACCTCACGTCAGCGAGAATGGCACACATTGAAAAAACAGGCAACAACAAATGCTGGCGAGGATGTGGAGAAAAATGAACTCTCCTACACTGCTGGTAGGAATGCAAACTGGATCAGCCACTACGGAAAGCTGTATGGCGTTTCCTCAAACTGCTAAAAATGGAGCTTCCATACAACCCAACAATACCACTTTTGAAAATATACCCAAAGGACACAAAAACATTAATCCAAAGGATACATACACCCCCATGTTTATAGCAGCACTGTTCACAATAGCTAAGACATAGAAACAACCCAAATGCCTAAAAATAGATGACTGGATCTAGAAGACGTGGTATATATACACAATGGAATACTATTCAGCATTCAAAAATGATAAACACATGCAATTCACAGCAACATGGATGGAACTAGAAGGGATCATGTTCAGCGAAATAAGCCAAAAGGAAAAAGAAAAATATCAAATGGTCTAACTTGTAACAGGAATATAGGGGAACCAAATACAAGAGCAACAATCAGTGAGAGAGAGGGAAGGACTGGGGCTCAGAACGGGGGGAGAGGGGAGCACAGGGGACTTTGGTAATGGTTCACGGGTGAATTAGTGGTGGGAAACCTACGGGGAATACACAGTAATGTAGAAGACATAAATAATAACAACAAAAAATTGATAATAAAAAAATAAAATAAAATTTTTAAAAGAAGTGGAAATGATTCTTTAGTCAATAAAATGAACACAGAAGTATAACAGTAGATCAGAATCCAACTTAACAGAAATTGTTTTTGAAAAACAAATGGAATTCAGGACATTCCTGATCAACATTGAGAAGGGAAGCCCAGTTCCATCATTTTCTAAACGTTAATTAGCAAAATGAACTTTATCCCTACTTACATGAAAAATAAAATGCAAAAATGGATACTGTCTTTCTCATCCTTATACAAACCATAGAAGCAGTATTTATGACCCACATTCGCCAAACAAAACATATTTAATCCCTGCTCCTTAAAGCTGAAGACTTATAGGTATAAATACTTTATGACTTGTGCTTATGTGTGAATGGCAGTGTTTGAGTGTGTTAGTGTGTGTGTAGATGGAAGTGTGAGTGTGTGTGCGTGTGTGATGTTTATTCACCCAACTAGCTGCGCTGAGACAGATATTACTCTGTTCAGCAATTTGGGCTTGGACACATCACTTGCTTTGGCCAACAGAGTATGAACAGGTGTGATGTGGTGAATGCCTTGAACGTGCTTGTGGAACTTGATCTCTTTTATTCCAGTGATCTTCCCTGAGAAGAACAAACTTCCAGTAGTCATCACACCTTTATTCAGGACAAACACACAGGGAGAAGACCTCAAATCAATCTGCAACATGGACATATAGGGGAGTGAAAGCCTTAAAAAGAGTATAGCAGAGATACAAAAAAAAGATATTGTGCTCAGCTTTGTTAGAATATATAAGAAGAAAATTTAGATGTATGTATGTATGGATGTATGTATGTATGGATGGATGGATGGATGGATGGACCAACAGAGCATAAATTTTTAAAAAGTAGTTTTTTTTTTTGTTTTTTTTTTTTAATTTTTTTTTTCATTTATACATACAAGCTGGGGTACAGGCCAGAGGCGTGGGGCGGCGAGAGGGTTCACCAGAGCCAGAGCAGGTAGCAGAACAGGCAGATCAGAAATACACTGCTGAGGGGAGCAGCGGGCGAGGCAGGAGAGGTCTGCCGCACCATGTGGGATTCTCCCCGGCCGGGCGTCGAACTCGCGTTGCCACTGCCGACAGCTCCACAGCGCGGCGCCTAACCACTGCGCCACCGGGGAGGCCCTAAAAAGTAGTTTTTAACTCCAAGGTGGTATCTGGGAGTAGGAGATGGTTTAAAAAAATTATAGTAAACTAGTGACTCAGCAGGAGCAAGATTATATAAACATGATTATTTTAGACAAAATTGTGTTAGCCAAAAATTGAATGTAACCATGAGAAAGGGAGGAGAGGAGCTGGTAGTAATAAATAAGATTTAAATCCTCTACTACACTAGAAGCAAGTAAATAATTAAATGTCTCAAATTAAGCCAGCTGGGCTTAAGCACCAAGTCCAGAGA
Organism: Scalopus aquaticus; assembly: GCA_004024925.1. Taxonomy (NCBI): domain Eukaryota; kingdom Metazoa; phylum Chordata; class Mammalia; order Eulipotyphla; family Talpidae; genus Scalopus; species Scalopus aquaticus. The sequence continues at coordinate 76,620 of PVIJ01000800.1, forward strand.
ACACCAAAACCACACCCACACAGCACTGTCCCCGTCTCTGTTTTACTCCCTGAAGCTCCAACCCTGAGAAGAGTCTGAAATCACAACAGGAAGTCAAGGGGGAAATGTACAACACAGTAATTGAGAAAACAAGCACCACTACCTTCTCCTGTCCTACCACAGAGTGACTGGGAAAACCATGGATTTGGCAGGATGAACCAGTCCCAGACAAGTTTGACTGGGCAGTGGGATAGCACAGAGGGTTCAACTATTTCCCATTTCCCCCTTGGGGTTACGCCCCATATTGCTGTCAGCAGCGGGGATGCCTGCAGCAACCAAAGGAAAGAAAGGGAGGACAAGAGTGGCTTGCTTTGCCAAGAGCCTCTGCATCTAGAGGCCTCTGCACCTGCCTCCCTCCAGAGCGTTGGCACACAACGAAGCTAATGATGACAAAGAACCCCATGCTACCATGTCATTGGCCTTTGGGATCTTTGTCATGACCTGTGGTGCATGTGGACAAACATGGCCCCACCCAGCTCTGCCCATCTTCTCTGCTGGACTTCAGCAGAGGACAGAGATGACCAAACCCTCTGGCACTCTCACAGCAAAGGCTGCAGAGAGAAAGTGAGGAAACCTTCACCCCTTTGCAAACACCGCCACCCCCATCTGAAGAGTGGGGGGGATTGGCCCTTGCCTGGGAGGGAGAACTACCTGTCCTCGCTCCATGGGACCCTTCTTTTCTGCATCAGTCTGACAAGGCTGGGTCAGACAGCAGTGCAGATGTTCCTGGGAAAGCACTTTGTAGATATGATGAACATTTAAACCAGGGAATGCCGAGATCAGGTTCCCCTCCATAGTGTACTGAGCCCCACTCAACAATTGAAGGAATTAAAAGACTGAGTCCTGAAAAAGGAAGGGATTCTGCCTCCAGGCAATCTTCAGACCAACACAGCACCATCCACACTCCTCTGGGTCCCCACCTGCCAGCCTGCTCTGCAGATTTCTGACTTGATAGCCCCCCAACTCACAGGACCACCAGTTCTTTCCAAATAAAATTCCTCTCCATATACATATTTATTATAATAAATTTTAATTAAACACATTATAATAAATGTTAATTATATATACATATGACTATATGGCATGCATGTAATCAATGTTATTTATATGCATAGATACATGTATGTACGTGTGTATACGTGTGTGTATCTCCTATTGATGCTACTTCTCTGGAGAGCTCTGACTAATGCACCTAGCATATTAACATCAACCTCTGAAAGAGACATCTGACCTCTTTCCCTTGTTATACCCCTGTGCACCAAATTCTGGAAGAAAAAATTATTATACCAATCCCAAAAACCTTGATGCTCACCATCCAGACTCACGAGTCCCAGCGGAGAGAGGGGCACAGGAGCCAGCCATGGAGGCCCCGACCTTCGGAGTGTCCGTCAGTCCTCAGAGGTCAGCTCTGCTTCCAGAGCTGGTCCACTTTCACAAGGCTGACCTCACTGCGGCCAAGAGTTAATCTCAAAAAAATCTCTCCTTCCAGGAAAGTGAGTTTTTTGTATTCTTTTTTTCCCACAAGAATGTGGGTTTGTTTATCCACCAACCTCAGGATTCTTTCTGCCTCTTCTCACCTTTCAAAAGGACACTTGCTTGGAGAACGACCATTTTTTAAAAAGCCAAGGGCTGCTGCTGGTCATTTGAGGCCAGCACTTGAACCTCCATCCTGTCTTTGCCCTTCCATATTTATTCCTCAAATCCCCTCCTTCCACCTGTGACTCTCATCTCTTCTTCCTTTAAGAACTTGTTCCAGAAGTCTTCGCAAGAGTCATCATCCCCTAGTCCTCCTGGAACCCACTGGAAAGAGCCACTTTTGCACTAAATGCAACTCGACTTATTAAACCGTTTGCCTAGTTTTAAAACATAGTGATTAACATCACTAATAATTGAAATGTTTCAAAAATTTTTCATTGGAAAATACATAATAACATAAAGACAAAAATGGATTCAAAACCACTGCAGGTCCCTTTTCAACAAGACATTCAACACAACTGAATTCATTTGTTCAGGAGACATCTTTGGAAATTATTTAAGGGATGTGCTACCTTTTCTGTACTTCTCATCACTGCATGGAAAGGCTTTATCATGCACCAACCTCCCAATTAAACCACATGGTTTTTGGGAAAGGGGACACTGTCATCTAGAGCACTCTGCCCGCACCCCTGTGAGGTGACCCACACGAGCGCAACAGAATCAAACTCCTCCTGTAAAGTGAAAGCAAAGTCAGTGTTCTTGGTTCATACGCTTCGCCCTCATTTCAGGTCTAGTCTTTCAAGGTCTGGGCAGATTATTGCAGGCAGCTTAATTGTGTCAGGGATCAATTCTTTTTTAAATTTTATCTTATTCCGGTAATACTGTTATGCAGCACCGTGGTGACGCAGACACACGGGGTTTCACAGCTCCCACCCCCAAGGCTCCGCCGTCTCCACCACCATTCTTGACCCTCCACACCTGGCACTCCACACACTCTCTCCCTCTGGTGGACTTAATTTTACCAACAGCCTAACCGGGTTTGTTATTGGTTTGGTTTTGACTGATTTTTTGTTTCATTTGTCTATTAGTCCACATATAAGTAAAACAACTGAAGTGTCCAGGGACAGGTGAATGGATTAAGAAGATGCAGTTTACGTACATGAGGGAATCCTACTCAGTCATCAAACTATTCTTTCTCACCAACAAAGGGCTTCCATTCCTAGTTCAACAGTCAGATATGTCTCTAATTCAGTAGAGAGGTCCTCTGGGCCACGAAGACCACGCCTGACGTATTCACAGAGCTCTCAAACAAAATTAAGTCAACATGGCAAAATAATGTCCATGTTCTCTTCTTCACATTTGAGCAGCCGCCTAGTCCTTTGGAGCTACTGGCTGCCTTTCCCCTGGACAGAGCAGCAGCCGCAGCTAGCCAGCCTCTGGGGGAAGTTCTCAATAAGCCCCGGATGTATGGAATAACTCCAGAAGGAACGATGAGAAGCTAGAGCAAAGGTCAAGGCAAACATAATTTGAACGATATTAACTGAGACTGATGGAAAGCTTCCCAAGAACTCTAACATGAGCAAATCATAAAGCAACCACCAGATGGTTATAATTACTGTGTCTTTATTCTCCTCCAAACCCCTTCATGAAGGGGGAAGGAAAAGTCCCCCATCTTCAGGGTGGGCTACATGCTCATGCAGGCAGAGTTGAGCCCATCTTGCCCATTGCCAGGCCCAAATATAACCAGTTAGGCCAAACATTGCCAAAAGGTAGTAGGCTTTACCCAAAAGGCTGCGGGGCACATCCCAGTCCAACCAAATTTCAGAAAGTGCAGGTAGCCACTTCCTGTATGTGTGTTTTGGGGGAGTTCGTCAGCAAGAACTTGCCTCGAAATATCTTCTTCAGGCTCCTGTCACAGATCCAGACATCCTCCTGTGAGAAGATTACTCCCCGCTTTCCTAAGGTTTGGGGTCCTGGAACCCCCTCGGCAGCATGTTCCACCGTGGGAAGCAGGCCCGGGTACCTCGGAGTTGGAAGTGGCAAGTTGGGAGGAAAGAAGGGGAGAGAAGGGGGGGACAGAGCCAGTAAGGATAAGCAGTAGGGGTACTACTGATTAAAAGGGGGAGAGGCGCTAGAGGGAGGAATGGAAGGTACATTTCCATTCCGTGAGGTCTGACTCAGAAGGTGGGCTTTCCCAGGCGACCTGCTAACTCTCAGCACCTATTTGAAGAATTATAACAAAACCTACTAGATTGCAGTTTCTTGGGGCCAGGAATGATTTCTTATGCCTATTTCTCTCCAATGAATGTGTGTAGGTGAAAAAGTCCTATTAATTGCAATATGATTTTGAGTGCTACAGAAATACATTTTATCAAAACTCAGCACTTGTGTGCCCATCCCAAATCTAGCCTTGTTCAATAACTTTGACTTTAGGATGCCCCTAAATGAGGATTGTTCTCTCCTCTATCCAGGCCCTCCCAAGCTGCATTATCCAGTAACCGAGATGGCTCCAGTGCCCCATTAGACGTGGACTCCTTGAGGACAGGACTTGGCTTTTAGATGCCCAGTGCTCATGCAGAGTTGACTTTCAAAAAGTAGAGAATGAACATGCCTGCAGTGACCTGCCAGAGCTTTGACTATGCACCAACAGCTCCTCCGCTGGACCCTGAGGTGGTAACCGTCGCCACACGCTTAGGAAACCTCCCGCTTAACCCAACGGTTCTGCCTTCAGTTCGGGGCTAACAGAGTCCTCGTCATGTGACAGGCTTCGGCCCTTCAGAGCCCATGAAGTCTGAGGGTCTGACACCAACAGTGATGTCAGACATGGAGAGAAGAGCTGGAGGGTCCACTTCAGTTCATGACTTTGGGGCCACACACTTCCGACTCCCAGCAGCACGGTCTCCATGTCCGCAACAAAATCCCAAGACTTCCCATGTCCATTGGAGGGGAGGGAATGTGAAAAAATAGAGCATCTACAATAGATGTTGGATCCCTGTTCAAATGTTCTGTCTAGTTGTCCAAATAGATCACAGATATCACATATCAAATACCAATTTTTTGTTTTAGGTGTGGTCACGGGTTCACATGGGACTGGACATTAGTAAGTCAGCACATCTGGCTACTTTCACCAAATTTCTATTCCCTCTGGGTGCAAAAAGCAATGCGCCATCATGAAAAGAGCAAAGGCACCATAGCTGTTGGGATCGGGCTATGACTAGTGCTTCTATGTACTAGTGATGTGGCCTTGGGCAAGTTTGCATTTCTCAATGGCAGCTTCCTCCTCTGTCACTTACAGTTATACAACCATCTACTTCATCTAGCAGATTAGAGATTGTGTATGTACAGCATCTACTATTAGGCATTTACTAACTAGTAATCATTAGGTCATGTAATCTCAAATACCCATTGTAAAATGCACCTTTATTTTATGTATCCAAGAGAAAGGAGGACAAACTACCAATTAAACTATGTCATGCGGCGTTCTTATCACTTACAATTTTTATATCATATTCCTAAATAGTCTCTTTTAGACTGATTTGACATGGATTTCTTGTCACATTAATGATATATACATGTGGGAAAAGAAAAACATACACAAAATAAAGTGCTTAGCATATTCCCTTCCAGCTCCATCCATGTTGCGACAAATGGCATGAGTTTATCTTTTTTGATCGCTAACTGATGGTGTGAGAAATACAAAGACTACACCTGAGGGGAGAAATACGCAATTGCGTGCTTGCCTTGCAACCCCAGCTCCATGACTAAATGTGTGCCTGTGGCAGAGGGCTGAGCTTACCTAGACCCAGGGCTGTAGAGGGCTGCACAAGCTGATATTCATGCCAGGCTTAGCACAGGGTCTGGCACAGAGTCAACCCTAATAAATATTCCTTCTCTGCCACAATAAAAAGCACAATTATTGCTATCTGGATGAGCAACTTCACCTACTTTATCTCACTTACTATCCCCAACTTCCCCACCAGATGGGCAAGACAAACATCACCCCCCGCCCTTCTACAGAAGAGGAAACAGAGTTTCAAAAAGATTAGGCCACTTTGCAAAGGTCACATAGCTAATTAGTAGTTGAGCCAGGACTCAAAACCTTGTCCTTCTACAACATATTTCAGGCTGTTCCTATCCTACTTGGCTGCCTTTCTATTTGAAAAAGAAGTTTTTACCTGCGTAAGAACAAACATAACAGATGTCTGACTTTTGGGCCCTTGTAGTAGCTGTAAATTTGAGTTAAACTTGGAAGAAAATCCCAATTCTACCCCCCTTTGATGGACATGGGAGATGAGGTACAAGAGGGCCCGGTAACTTGTCCAAGGTCACAAGGCCAAAAAACAGGAATCCAGATCGTGAATGCCACACTGTGCTCTTAACCACTCAGCTGCATCCCCTGCTTCATGTACAACCAATAACTTTCAAAGCAGGGAAAATTTAAAGTGGCTTATGGAAATCATCCAGCCCAATAGCCAGGCTCATCACATAGTGACCTGTAAATAGAAAGACATGCACCCAATTAATAGAGACTATCATCACTGCAGTCAGTGATGACAGATGCAGAGCCAGGCCTGCAGGGGGGCAGTAAGACCAAGTGATCATGGTTCAGGGGACCGTACCTTCTTGTGACTTCCCAGAGTTGCCTCCCCTCCTTTCTAGCTATAAAAAATAGCCTTTATATAAAAATATAAAAATAGGAAGTTACATACAAAAGTCAAGACATGCCTGTAGCATTCAGGAATGGGTGGATGAATTCATTCTATTTCCACTGAAAATTCATTTTCATCTTCAGCAAAAGCTCTCAGCTGAGAGCAGAGTTCTAGTCTTACTTGGTGAATATGCCAGCAAATTCAGCTTTCCTGCAGGAAACACAAGACTTGTGACAAAGTTCTTGCGAAATCCAAATAAGGCTTCTTGCTCATGACTGCTGCTGGCTCACAACCAAGGGAAGACCCATCAGCTCAACAATCTTCAGAAATGTCTTGTAACCAGAAGGGTAATCTGCAAATTTGCTAAAGGTTCCTCTTTACCAAACCTTCAACTAGATTCTAAGAAAACAAAAACAAAAGTAAAACATTCAGTCCCGGACGTCCCCAAGTAACAAAGGTCTAAATTGCCCCATTAGCTTATAGGAAATAAATTCTTCCTGATAGCCTCAGAATGTCCCCTGCGTCAGTACTAATTAAAATCAGTGTGATGCTTTAGGACCTGGACTCTTTACCTATAGGATTGGCAGGTGCCTTGTAAGAGTGAAATCTTATCCAAAATCCTCTAAGTACTGTTTGAGTCTTATTCCTAGGGGAGTTCAAGCAAAACTTTCATTGCTTTCTTGAATGAGGTCTGCAAACCAAAAAACATTGAGAATTATTGACATACAAGTAAACTTGACTCTGAAAATTTGTTCTCAACCTATTGTGAAATAACTCAAAAAAGTTACAGAGTACCTTGGTGTGGCAATTTACCTTTTTCCAACAATTTTAGAAAAAAGTTAGAAAAATACACCAAAAATATTAAGAATAGTTGTCTCTGGGTATCAGATTTATAAGCAACTTTTTAAGATTCATTTCTTTGTCCTGTAAGTTTGCAATTTTTTTTTCTACATGAGAATGTGTTAGTTTTAGAATCTAGAAAAGTCTGATAAATGTTATTTTCAAATTAATTTCAAAAACCTTATTCAATTCCTTACTCTGCATTTCCCAGGATTTTCACTTCTGGGAATCTCTGTGTGTCTTTATTATGTGACCTCGGTAATAAGAATCTACTTCCAGTCCAGGAATCCATGGACTGGTCACACAGCTGTTTCTGAGCCACAAAATCTAGAAGCACAGATGTTCCGTGCAGTTCAGAGTTGAACCAAGAGGGCCTTCACTTTTGCAAGAAAAGAAAACCAGCAACTTTAAAGAGAAGAGGAAGGAAATTGAAGAAAAACTGTGTCACCCGGACAGAGTTCAAGCTGCTTATTTTGTCTCTGAGCAAGCCCTGCATTTCAGAAAGGTGACTGCTGCTTACAAGTGAGACTTCAAATTCTTGCCCAAGCCCTTCAGCCAAAGCAGTTAGAAAAATATGGTTTATATCAAGTACTCCCTATGTGTTTTATTTCAGTAGCAGAACTGAGAAACCCATCCAAACACAACACACCCCTCAAGGCAAGTACACTGCTCAGGGAGAATCTGGTGACCTCTCCAGAGCATGTCTGAGGGTTCCAGATCCTGTGGATGTCCAGGCTTTGGAAAGTGGGAGCCCTGGGTGATATGGAAGCAGGGAGTAGCCACACTAAAATCTCCAGATTTAGCAAATAAAATTCAGGCTGCTAGCTAAATCTAAATTTCAGCTATCTACCACATTTTTTCCCTTGGTGTAAGTATAGCCCATGCAATATTTGGGGAGAGTCTTCACTAACAATTATTTGTTGCTTAGATTCAAATTCAAATAGATAGAAATTCAAATAGAACTATGCTTCCTGGATTTCATCTGGCAGTTCTAATTCACAGAGAACAAGGAAGAGCCAATCTCTGGATCCATTTTCTCACTCTAGACGATGTATATACTGAAGGGAGTCAGCGCAACCATGCTGGAAGTTTGGGGCGGGATGGAGTTTTTAAGCAGGGAGAGAAAGCTCTAGATATTGAGTGGAGCAGTGGGTTGTATCAAGCCTCTCTTGCTTCCATATAAGAAAACTGAATCTTTCTAATGTTGTTTTTTTGGTGGTTAAACCAATATTACCCCAAAAGCAGAAGGTAGAGAAACCCAGGAAAGTCCCAGGGAGCGTAGTGTGCACGCAGACACACAGGAACGTGCTCCTCGGCTGCACGGGAACCTCAGCGTGGTGCCGCCGGGGCGGGGAGTGAGCCTTGCTTGGCCCTGCTTAGGTCTTCCTCCAGCCCAGATTTCAGCACTTCATCTGGATAACTTGCACCTTGCAAAATTGTTTTCCAGAAAAAGCACACCATGACATAAAATAATGCTTAAAACTAGGGGAAGAGAGATGTGTTGATACCTGAACTTCTGTGACACTAAATGAATGAAAAGTGGGAAACCAGAATCTCCCAGCGTTTTGTATAGGTAAGAACGGAGAGCACTTTGCTTTCCACAGATGTTTGGTGTGTAAATGCAGCCTCTGGCTAAGATACTGAGACGCTCTAGTCAGATTTGACTATTGTCACCACTAGAATATTTTTCCCTAGTTTGTTTGTAGCCTCACCGTGACATAAGTAGCTGTGATCAGTTAAGTTAAATGGAAAGGATGGATGCTGCTGGATTGCCTGTTTTGCATTGCGTGTAACTGACATCTTTGTTCTCTGGTGGAAGAAGTCCTGGTTTCCCAGAGTCAGAGGATTCAAATCCCAGCAAAACCAGTTGAGCCCCTCAAGGGCGCAACGCCCCTCTCAAGAGCGCAGGTGAAGGTGATGAATGGCACATGTTTGCGGGGGAAGTAGAACCACCACATGGATGTGAAGAAAGGGCTCATTACAGGGATTAGCCAGACAGAACTGTAGAAGCCAGTGAAGAGGTCTGTGGGGGGCCATCGCCTCTGCATCCAGTACTGACCCTGAGATCTCCATAAGGGGCAGCAGATGAAAGACATCCTGGCATCTGTCTGGCCTCCAGCCGACAATAGAGATGATAACATAGAAAGGGCTCGACCTAGGTCACTTACATGTGACAAGACACTTTTTAGGGTGGGCCAACCCTCAGTGCATCTGACCAGGGGGCCCTCTCTTAGCGTTCCTACACGTAAGAGGACAGCCGTGCAGGGCAACTCACTCAGAAGAGGATTCCTCCTGCCCTCTATTGTGTCATTCCCAGTTTCTCCATGGCACGCTCATTACACTCTGCTTCTTACTCTAAGCAACCAAATCAGAGAAGAATCTGATCGGGCAAAGGAAACGAGGATGAAAGCTGCAAGGCAGGAGGTTTCAGGTGGGAAAGGAAGGTGCTCGCTTCCCAAGTGGCAGCCAAACTGCCATTGTTGAAAAGGCCAGTGCCACAATGAGTAGCTGATGCAGAAGGAAAAGCCGTCTCCAGCCAGGTCTGAAAGAGTTCAGAACAGAACTTCAGGGGGCACAGCGGACACCCAACCCCTCCCACTTACTTCATTGAAGTCTTGTTGGTACCATCATTTCCAACGAGGCATCAATGATGTCCGCCTCCTTTCCACTTTCTCTACCACTCCTATTGGCGATCTGGCAGCAGACTTTGTAAGCTGCTTCTGTGTGATGGTATCCAACATGTTGTAACCCTAAGCTTTGCGCTCTTCTCCGCACAAAACAGTTGTCATTTATAATCTGTAGCCTAAGTGCTTCTCCAGTTAGGAGTGTTCTCTCAATAATGAGCCTGAGTCCACACTGCTGCATAGAAGCTCCATCTGAATATCCACACACACCTCTGAACTACGGGGGTTATTAAGAAATAGCATGTCTGGGGCCTCCCCGGTGGAGCAGCGGTTAAGCGCTGCGCTGTGGAGCTGTCGGCAGCGGCGACGCGAGTTCGACGCCCAGCCTGGGAGAATCCCACATGGTGCGGCAGACCTCTCCTGCCTCACCCGCTGCTCCCCTCAGCAGTGTATTTCTGATCTGCCTGTTCTGCTCCCCACTCTGTCTCTCGTGAACCTTCTCGCCGCCCCACGCCTCTGGCCTGTACCCCAGCTTGTATGTATAAATAAAAAATAAATCTTTAAAAAAAAAAAAAAAAAGAAATCTTTAAAAAAAAAAAAAAGAAAGAAATAGCATGTCTGAATATATCTCAGAGACACTTACCTGATAGAACAATACCCTCTAGCTAGCTGGCCCCAAAAGGAAAGGTTAACACTGTGTGCTCTCATCATTTGAATAGTCATATATATATAGATCTCTCTCTCTCTCCCTCTCTCTTCCCCACCCCTTGATGATGTGTGTGTATATATCATATGCTGGCAAATTGAACCTCCACATAGAACTACTACCTTTTGACCTATAGTTACAAATGTAAATCATTACGGGAAGTAATTATACTCTAGAAATTATACAACATTTGGATGTTCAAAAGAAGTCGTCATTCTTCGAAATAGAAGGCCACTAGCTTTCTCAAGAACTCATTGTACAAACTCGAGTTAAGACAAATGAATACATGTTCCTCTTTTTGCTTCCTCTTTTGAGCAATTTTATGATTGAAAAAAGACACTTTACCACAATGGAAAATACCTCATTTTTCCATTAAAGTGCACACTTTTTTTTTAACAGTTATCAATCTACTTCCCTCTCTATTGGGTTCAAGGAACTGTTCCTAGGAAACAAAGCCAAGGTCTCAATAGGGAGGTGCAAAGGGAGGTGCTTGCTAAGCGAGTCTGTTCATCACCCGATACTCAGATGACCTGCAGCACCAAAGCACCAACTGGAAAGTGAGAACAAATCAAGAAGGCAGACTGGTCTCCTCGGTGTAGACTGAGAAGACAGACTGCTGGCGCCCACCATGGAGGCAATGGCCCAATCACCCCTCGTTATGGTCCATGCACTCCAAGCTGAGGTCCCTGGTGCGTATCCCACTCTGTGTCCTCATGAAGACAGTCCACATGACCCAACAGCCAGTGCAACTTCTTGCAAAGAAGAAAGTGGGGTTAACTGGTGAGATGAACACCAAAGTTTAATGTCAAACTTTTTGTATAAACCCATTGGCTTCTCTTCTAGTTAACAGAACCTTCTCCCCAAGTAAGTGGTCAAAGAAAAAGGAAGAATTCAATCAATTACACTGATGTCTATCATAATATAGACAAATAGTTTGAAGGATGAATCAGATACTTTCTTTTTCAACTTACTTTCTTTTTTCTTTTTAGTTAGAAAGTCCCAAAATTATCCAAGAAAAAAGATGAGGACCTATTGATGGTTCAGGATTTGGCTCCCCAAAGGCATTGCACTCTCACAAGTAAAGGTTTCTTTACAGAAAATAGAATTTATCCCATTTTGTTCAACTTTCCAGAAGGCTTGTATATCTTCCTAAAGACTATGCTATCCCTGTAGACCACTTCAACCCTACAATTATCTCAGGTCTTAACATGTTCGCCACACATGGTGTGTTATTATAACATACAGATAGGTTATCTTGTCCTTGATAGTTCAACTTTGAAAAGCACAGGATGTGTAAAATATAGAAATATTTTCATGATCTGTTCTAAATGAATAATGTACAGCAGGTTCAGGCAATTTAATTGCATAGGTATCTGAAAATATTATCAGTACCTCCAATTATCACATCACATGCACACACATACACATACCACAATATGAAAGAATACTGATATATAGATGAGGGATTTTCACAAGAAATTAATTAAATCCCACTGACTTCTCTTGGAGACTATACAATGAAGTGATAAGATCCACCTAAGATGAGAAACAGTCACTTTGCAGAATCCAGGGCTAGGATGATCTTTATGCCAGATTGTAACTTAAACCTTATATAATCTGGAATTGGCTGAAATTCATTTTTTTGCCCAATAAACATCAATGCATGAGGCAGCAACCCTTCTGCCTACCTGTGACAATACAGGTCTCTCTCAGCAAACCTGTTCCTTTTGGGGCAGCTCTCTCTACCCACTCATGTCCATGCAAGTGTCTTTTATTCTTCTCTCTCTTCTTAAAATAAACCTTCTCTTTTGGATATAAAAATAAAAGGTTAAAAAACTCAGTGCATGAAATTGTGGTGCTAATGTAGAAATACAGTAGAATCTTGTTATTGCAAAAATTTGGCAAATCTACCAGTGAAATCATGTCCCTTGAAACATAACAACTATATACAATAAAAGCCCAATTTCTCTCCATGCACCCATAGAGAGGGTGTTAGTCCTGCTGCTCAGAGTTGACACGATTAAAGGGTTTCAGCTATTCAGTGAACCCCCATTCAACTCAGTCATTCTTATCTCACATTAGTGGAGTGTGTTAAAACCCATGTCCCAGTAAATTACTGTGTGGTATTTGAAATGTATTAAAAGTACATAAGGTAAAGTTGTTTTCATTACATTTCACTTTAATGTCTGATCATTACAGTACCATTTTCTCATTCCTATTACTATGATTATTTCATTCTTTTGTGGGGCTACCCCTCAATGTTAGAAGGGCCAAGTGTGGAAAAAGAGGAATGGGACTTTTCTGAAATCGATCAAAGGTGTGGTAGAAAAAAAATGAAGTTGAGGTTTATTTGAAGCCCCACATACAGCACCTACCAGAGCCAAGCCTGGCCAATGCCACCCTCTTGCTGGCGCAGTGCCTCGTCTGAGCAAGGTTCACAGGCAATTACAAGGCTCTAACCAGAAAGGTACTGGCATCCCACGTGGGATATTAGGTTAATAGGAGATGCTGCTGAGCCAGGCTTCACTGAGGCTCAGGGTGACTGGAGTTTCCAAATCCAGAGAGCGTTCACTCTTGCTCTAGTTATATAGTTCAGTGGCCCCAAACTGTCTGCTGGCATGGCCCAAATTCCTTCCGTTGAGTCCCATACCATTTCACCTCCAAAAGGAGCAAAGGAATACATCAGAGAATGTGTGAGGAGCCCACATATTTTCCAAGCCTGTGTTAGATCATTTGGGAAGATAAAAAGAAGAGGGGTGGCTTACACTTTCCCTTTCACTGAAATGTGTTGTCTGAAGTGCTGGGGTGAGAAGGAAGTGGGGTTCAGGTATGACTCACTCCTTGCTCTGGATGCCTGCCTATCCTGAGACTTCTGAAATGGCTACATGTTCTCCTCCTTAGTATGAGGTCCCCTGATAAGTTGACTTCAAGAAATTGTTTCAGTTAGGAGTGGGGAGACAGCACATTTTAGGATGAGGAAAAAAGGAGTACAGAAATTATTTCCATTTAATAGAACTGTGCTCTCCATTTTAGTTAGATATTTCAAAGACTGGACACAGAAATTGGGAACCCTTGGAGGCTGGTGGAAGCCAAATGATGTCAGACTTCTTCAGGCAAAGCTGTGGCCTTCATAAATCTTATATGAGACCAGCAAAGTCAAGCAGCATGGTGGGAAAGTGAAAATGAGTTGCTGAAGTCAGTGCTATGAAAAAACAAAAGCATAACTATTTGAAAATTTTCCATTTTAACAGTTTAGGGTGGTACCAGTAGACCCATCTGGCATCAGAACATCATAAGAGGAAAGGGCATCCTGCCCGAAGGTGAGCACATAGAGTCTAGAAATCACAAGACACAAGGGACACTGAAGGACAACAAAACATTAAACCCAGGAGCACATGCTGATGCCTTTACTAGAAGAAAGCTCATTTCCCTTCTCAAAAACAGCCCTTTCAAGTTTTATTTCTCCAAAATGAAATCCTACTTCCTTCCAAAACTGCTTCTTTTCTCAGATCAGCAAACCATGTCCTAGCACTGAAGAATGCCAAACAATTGGTCCACAAGTAAAAGAAGACAAAAAGAAATGGATATAGAGTCCCATCTTCATGGATTGGAAAAATAAATATTTTTAAATGACCATATTACCTAAAGCAATTTATAGATTCAATGCAGTACTTATCAAAATCCCAATAATATTTTGCAAGGAACTAAAACAATTCTAAAACATGTATGGGACAACAAAAGACCAAAAATAACACAAGTAATCATTAAAGAAAAGAGGAGACATTGCACGTATGACATTTCTTGTCATAAACTATACTACCAAGTAATGGTAATCAAAACAGTATGGTATTTGAACAAAAACAGAAGAAACAAGACTAATGGAATAGAACAGGAGCCAAAACCTTTAAGAACTCAGAAACAGACCTACACAATAGTGGACAGTTGGGTGGTTTCACATTGTTTGAATAGATGATCAAGAATTGGATTGCTGAGTACATGGTATTTCCATTACTGTTTTTTAAGGGAAAGCCAGACCGTTTTCCATAATGGTTCTACCAATGGGTATGTATTCCCACCAATAATGTAAGAGGTTTCCTCTTTTTCCACATCCTCTCCAGTACTTGTTGGAGACTTGTTTTAATACATCCCATTCTCACAGGTGTGACATGGTTTCTCACTGTGTTTTTAACCTGAATGTCTCCAATTGGCAGTAATGATGACACTTTTCCTGTCTATTAGCCTTCTAGATATCCATTTTGGTGAACTGTCTGTTCATAACTGTTGCACATTTATTAATTGAGCTATTTATTTTTATTGCTGAATTATGTATATTGGATAATTACATATATTGGAAAGAAATCCCCTATCAGTTAAATATTCTGTGAATATTTTCTCCCATTCAATAAGGTGTCTTTTTAAATGTCTTGCATTTTCTTCCACTGTGTAAAAGCTCTTTAACTTGAGGAAATCCCAGTTGCTCATTTTTGTTTTTATTTCCCTTGCCAAAATTGTTCTTCAAAATACTTATGTCTTTAGGAGCTTGTTATAATGGACCCACATATTTTGAAGATTGATGAAAGAATCTCTAATGGCATCTGGAAACTGGGATCAAGGTAAGCCATTATCATCATCATTGTGCATCAGGCTAGAAAACCTTGATGTTAGTCCCTAAGAAGCCCTGAGGAACATGAGGAAAATTTAGACTTGTGGACAATGAACAGCAATGACTAGAGAAGATGGAAGACAATGTGGGTACCAGTCTCTGGAAAAAAAAAATGACTATCTAAAAGAAAGAAGGGTACTCCAGTCTCTAGAAGACTTCCTTTCCAATCACCCTATTCTGAAAAAAAACTAAAAAGTGTCAATTATTTTATTTTTTGAATTTGGACAGTATTTTAAATAACACAATTGCGTCAACATCAATTTTTCTAAATCTAATCATTATGTTGTGGTTATTTAGAAGAATAGTCTTGTTTTAAGGAGATTTACACCTATATAAATCTGTATAAATAAACAGAAATATTTGGGTAGAAGAATAATAGTGATTTCAACTTACTCTCAAATGTTTCTGAAAGGAAAAGGAGGGAGGGAAGAAGAAGAAAAGAAGTATTTCTATAATGTTAACTGATTTCTTAGAAGCTTCGATGCCTGATCTAAATTAGAGCCCTTCATTATCAACATCAGAGAGGAAGGAGGCAGAGAAATCATCACAGAAATGACAATAAAACATGATTTCTTAAAATCTTTAAAATTCCTTCAAAACCACCTCTTTCATCAAAGATGAAAGTTATTTTATATAAGTTATTTTATATAATATTTTTACAGGATTAGGATTTTTGTGAATTTCTTTTCAACAAGTAGAACCAATCCTGTACATATACTTGACTCTCCCAGAAACCTGACTAACAGAATAAGAAAACGGAATAAACTTTTCAGATAATCTAATCCTATCCTTTCACCATACATTATTATGCCAATAAGAAAACTAGGAATAAAAATCTTTAAAATTTTTTCAGAAAAGGCCATTTTCATTTAGGATGAATTTTCTTTCAACTAGTTAATCTGAGGGACAAATTCTCATTCTAGTAACACAGTAAGCACACATTACTTGAACTGTACATTTTTAATGGAAAAAAATGCTCGCCACATTTGTTTAAAACTCCTGCTTCAAAATATTATTTGTGCTAGGTGTTTTGGATTTCTTAGTTTCTGCTATATATTTTTATTATTAAATTTAAGAGGAGAAAAGCATTTAGTTGTACCTACTAGGGAGGTAAACAAAATGTATTCACAGTTTTAATGACCATGTTCTTCTTTCTCAGGTCCACCTTCTAAATAGCATTTTTTTTTTTACATTTAAAATTTTCCCTTAATGTCCAAATAGCCATTTTCTGCATGTTTGAGGATGTCTAGTCTTCTATCAGATCCCCCTCTACGGGTGTTTCTGAGGAATCTCAGGGGATCCTTCTAAGCTCCATGAGTCCCACCTGGTTGTCTCTGGCCACCTCATGCCCTTCTCCATGGAAGTCTGCAAAGAGAGACTTCCTGGGTCTCCAAATTGCATTAATCTCTATACTAATGACCCTCAAAATAGATCTTGGTTCCATTTTAATGCATAAGCATAAGAGAAGGTGATTATAAAGTAAAAAGTAATAATACTTATTAATGGCACTAATTACTGTTATATTGTATTGTGCTAAGCCTAATGAGAGAGAATAAAAGGAAAAAGTAAAGAGAGGGAGGAAAGAAAGAAGAAGTAGATGATGGAGGCATAGGGAGAGTCATGTGCTCTGCACAACATCCCCAGCAGGTGAACACTATTATTAATCTCATATAAAATTGCAAACGGAGGCACAGAATGACACTCTTTCTTGCCACGATCACTCAGGCCACAGGTGGTCTGCAGGCTCAGATGAACGTGACCGCTGTGCCCCCCACAGCATCTCCCAGCTTAGCCACCTCCCTTAGCTCTCTGAGCTCTCAAAAAGTCACAGTGACCTTGTCTCCTCCCTAATCCCAAATCCATCTCTGCCTAACAATGACTCTTAGATTTCATTCCTGGTGATGGAAAGAAACCCTTCCAGCCCCCCAGGCAACAGGTCCATCTTCTCTGGAGAGATGTGACACCCTTTGCCTGATTGGCAGTTCAGCTCATCCCTGTCTCTGATTTCCCACACTCCAAGGTAGAATGTAACCAAAGGGCCTACAGAAATGTCCCCTTAGTCTAAAATCAGTCCAACATTAGGCATCAGCTGAACAGCAAACTGCTGGCACTCGGAATATATAGGATTCCATGTCTCTAGTCACCAAAATTTCCATGACACTGGAGTCTGACCCATAACACAGCAATGCATTGATGACAACGTAAATAAATAACTTTTAAACACTGTATCTATTTCATATGAAAGAAAGGGCCAGAACAACACAGCAATGTACTAAAAGTGATTACCCCCAGGTGGCTCTGTGGTCCTAGATCCCTGGCGACTCCCATAAACCCAGATTCCCCCATTCATTCAGCACCTGGTCAGTCCCAGCAATGCTGACTCCTGTGGACCCAGTCCCTGGGCTTCTCTATAAAACAGTGGGAAAATGACTCTCTGAGGACCGTGACTAGATGGATGGAAAGCTAATCTTTGCTTTTAATTTCGTGTTCACCTGTATTACTTGTTGCAGAAATCATAGCCACTTCAATTTTAATTTAAATTAATTGAACTCACTTAAATTTAGTACAGATGGTCACAAATTTATGATGATTAGAATTATAACTTTTGGGTTTTATGATGGTTTGAAAACAATACACATTCACTAGAACCAGTACATCGAGTTCTGAGTTCTGATCTTTTCCAGATCTAGTAAAAACGGGGTACAATACTCTCTGGTGAAGCGGGGCAGCAGCAGGGAGCACAGCACCTGGTCAGCCACATGCTCACAAAAGGGGAACAACTGACAAGCTCCAGACAGCTTTTCTTTTCCAGTATAGTGTTCAGTAAAGGACATGAGATATTCAACACTCTAGTAAAACACAGGCTTTGCAGTAGATGATTTCGCCCAACTGTAGGCTATGGGAAGTCTGAGCACACGCAAAGTGGGCCAAGCGAGGCTGCGATGTGCTGCAGGTTAGGCGCATTAAATGCATTTTTGACTTTGGCTATTTTCAACTCATGATGGGTTTAGTGGGGTACACCCCATGGAAAGTCATGGAAAGCCTGCACTTGAAATTTTAGTTTTAAACCTAAAGTTTGAATGTGTGACAATACAATCATTCTGACTATACATTAAGAAATAAAATAATTAAATGCATAAAACCTTACCATCTATCAATTAGCCAGTTTTTTATTTTCATTTCAGTTTCTTCCTTTTGCTCACCAAATTTAGCAGCAGTGCCCAGGCAGTATATATTTAACCTTAACATTTAGGTTTTAACATCACATTTGAAAAGCGCCCAACTCCAAATTCCCAATTTCGGCAAATTTTCAATTCTTGGAACAGAGAATCATCCATCGCTCTTGCCAGTTGTAAAGCAGATGCCTCTGCTGGTGCTTGCCGGCCACCAGAGGTCCAGGGGCCTCCGCCCACAGAAGCCAGGCAAGCCCCTGCGCGCCCCACTCAGAGCAGCTCAGAGGGACTTCTGCCTGGCCCTGAGCGGCTGTCACTCACAGAAGCCTGCCAGAGGCCATGAGTTCCAGAAACAGAATCTGCCAACCCCAACAAGGCAGAAGATCACAAAGTGCTCAGATTTTTGACTCAGTCAGCTGATTTCACAGCCTCTTCGCAGAAGTTTTCATTTTTGATCCTATATCCCAGAAATTGGAGTTTCTTGGAATAGAATATATATATGTGTGTGGGTGGGCCCCAATAATTAACCTCTCTTTCTCCCTTCCTCTCTCTCTCACTCCCCTCTTCTCCCTCCCCCCGACCTTGTTTCATACTCCCCATTATTCTTCTCCAAGCATTTGATTCTCTCTGTGGGCCTTGCTCTCCCACCATTCCCTGCAGATTCTTTCTCTCTGGTTCTCTCTTCACTCCCATAAGTGGTTTCCTCTCTTCAAGACCCGGCAGTTGATTGAATCCCTCCAAAGTAACTCTAATTCTGGCATCAAGTTGACCAATATAAATGAGCAGCAGAAGAGTCTTCCTGATATTTCAACCCTCTTAAGGGTCCGGGGACACCCACTGTGGCAAAATCCAGCTATTATTTTAAATGGCTGCTTTTCACACCCACAACCCTCCCCCAGAGGTCAACAATCCACCACATTTCTGACAACTAGCGCCTCTGAATCCAGGTTGAGCATTCTTCTTCACTTTCAGTCGCTTTTTCCCTCTCCTTTCCCACTTGTCAGAGATCCACTGTGAAATGCTATTTTCAAAGAATTCTGTTCACTGCAATCTAGAAACAGCACAAGGCATCAAGAAGAGAATCTAGTCACAATTCCAGTCTTCCCTCCAACCACCCCCTGTGACTCCTCTCAGTTTGCCTGTGGCAAAATGTAAATTCTACAGGGGACCCAGTGGGCTATGGTGGAGGATGCTGGGTGCTTTAGTGGTGGGAGTGATGTGGTAACATACATCTGTACCCCTAAATTATATATAATGTTTAAATCAATGTGACCTCAAATTTTTAAAAAGTAGGGTCTGTAGAGGAGAGGGCTCTGGACCCACACTAGCTGTGAAAACTTAGCAGGTCTCCTCCCCCCATGCCTCAAATTCCCTGTATTTAGCTGTTAGTGTTACTGCTCTTCCCCCCTCTGCCCAGTTCCATGCTAGGAATCATCTCTACTCTCTTTGAAGTCAGCCATAGCCAGTGAAAATTCAACAGAAGTGCCATGTCTCACTTTCAAGCAATAACTCAGAACCAGTTCACTATATTCCTCTTTTCTTCCTCAGAGATCATAGAAACATTTCCAGGTGGAATCTCTCTTTTAATTTTTCTCTTGATTTTTTTTGAGGCAACAATGCTTTGCAAGTATGAACCAGAGGTTGAAGGCAACACCATGTAGAATCACCCTCACTGGACAATTTCCCTGTCTTCCTCACCCCTGTGGCCTCACGAATGTCCAGTTATCAACTTATACACACTCTGGTTTCCTACATCACCCACCACAGAAGGGGGATACCTACTTCTACTGCTTCACCTCTTGTCATGGCCCTCAGTCCAATCCTGATTTGTGCAGATGATCCAGTTACATAGCAAACCACTCTTTTCAATGTGTGTGCATGTAGCATGCACTGTAGGCATTTCTACTTAGATTCCCTCAAAAATGTCTACAATTCATTTCCTAATTGTTCAGTTTTCCTTAAAGGACAGGGTCTATGTCCTCTGTTTCTCCAACACCTTGCGGTTTCCATATTTTCCTGATATAATCCCACAACCATCCCTTGCAAATCCTCAACCCTGAAACCTCAGAATCTATGCTAGACCTATTTAGCAGACACCCCATTAATGTTCTTTGTTGAGTGGTTTCACCTATGTCAAGATATAAGCACAAAGTGAAGCCAATGAAGCTTCCCCAGGGATTGGTTGTCAAGATGATGGCAAGTCCTCCTTCAC
The DNA here is from genome assembly GCA_004024925.1 of Scalopus aquaticus. Classification (NCBI taxonomy): domain Eukaryota; kingdom Metazoa; phylum Chordata; class Mammalia; order Eulipotyphla; family Talpidae; genus Scalopus; species Scalopus aquaticus. The sequence continues at coordinate 97,002 of PVIJ01000800.1, forward strand.
CTAAATCGGGATTTCCTTACAATTTGAACATGTTTATTATCCAAAGGGTCATCATATACATTTGCAAAGCATTGCCCCAAATCCCCAGTGGTTGCCATTTTGCTCACCAGATTACAATAATTAAGAAAGTAAATGAGAAGCTTGGCTACCCAAAGCATCCATGAGTCCATCTGGGTTGCCAGAGGACAGAAGTCTTATAATAACACATTTCCACAGAGCGGCCACAGATCATCTCCCTGTGCCCCTGTGAGCACTTCCTACCAAAAGGATAAATTTGAGCTTTCTCAGAACAGAAAAAAAGGCAACAATGAGATAAAACATGACTCACTAGCTTCCCATAAATCATTTGTGCATCTCCTTGTTTGCATCAGCAAACCAGTTCTCAACTGGTGTAGAATGGATCAGAAGCAGAAGGGACAACAGGAATCCCAAGATAACTGCCGAACTTTACTTCGGTCTTACACTTCTCCTTTCTCCTTTAAATAGGCAATGTGCTTCGTTGGTGTTTGGCAGCTCAGTGGTGGCTAAACATGTGGGGCACAGAATCTCTTTCACTTCCACATTGCCTAGTTTCCCAGAAGCCAGTCTGAGATCTCCAAGCCACAACAAAGGGATGCCCATTTAGCAAACTGACCCCCTTTATCACCACAGGAGTTCTGTATTTTCAAAATGGCAGGTCATATCTGAGAGAAAAGAAGACATGTTAGGCTGTCTGCTTCAGCCTTGTAATAGTTCCCTCCTAGATGTACATAATCATGGAGGCTAGAAATAAACTGGAAAATAAGCGCCGTGGACAGCCTCAACCTCATCTGAGCCAGTCCTTCAATGTGCGCCTCATAGTTAAAGTACTTACAGGAGAGACACTTCCTCCCTTCTCTGGTGAGACCCCTTCTCCAGATCACCTCTGCACATCTCTTTTGCTAATGAAGAAATTTGAAAATGTCTATAACCCCCCTCCAGGGATCAACTGAATGGGCCTAACATGTGTTCCATGGTATCAAGACATCAGCAGGAACACAAACAGGCTGATGCAGTCTGTTCCTATGAAACTAAAGCTATCATATGCTAACGAAATATAGTTTCCATACAGGTAAATCTATATGTACTGCTATGTACGTATGCCCTATTTTGTTACTAAGTGAAAATGGTACACAGCAATAAAAAAACACTGTATCATATTTATATCCATCAGATTTCTTAAATCCTTAGAGATTCCTTCTTCAACCACTCTATCTAAAATAATGTCCTCTCTCTATTACTGTGTCCTAACACTATTTTCTTCACAGAATTTATCATTATCTGAAGTTATTTTACCTATGGTTTATTCTTTATTTTTGTACCATTGAAATAGAAGTGTCACCGGCAGAAATTTTGCTTGAAACAGTTTCTAGCATATATCAGGTGCTCAGTAAATGCTAGCAATGTTAGAGAAAGAGATGATTATACACAGAGGAAATTCTAAGTTGGTAAGGAAGAAATTATTTACAACAATTAGCAATAAGTTGTTGGCCTGAAAGTACAAAAATGGGAAAGAGGAATTTTACTTTTCATTCTATGCCTTCTTTGTACCACTTGAATTTTACCATGAAGATGCATTTCTTTTCTAACAAAAACATTTAAAAATATGTATTTGAATACATAACATTTTAAAAGTTAATATTAAAAAATACCATAAGCAAAGTCAAAGTCAAATAATGGATTAGGAGAAAAAATAATTTCAACCAGAAACAGAGTAACATCATTCCTAATGTACATGGAACACCTAAAAATTAATTGGAAAAAGGTACAACAAAAAATGGGTGTAAAACATGAATGAGAAATTCAAAGGAATGAACATTTAAGAGGCAAAAAAAATCAACAAAAACACATTCAACTTCAGGGAAGTTTAAAGAAATGTGAATTAAAATGAAATACCATTTTCCCATACATCATATTGACAAAAATTAAAAATAATTAGTATTAATGAGGATGCAGGAAAATGAGCTAAATGAGTGTGAGAGAGGAGTGTGAATTGCTACAACTTTTTTTGGAAATTAATTCTGATAATATTTATCAAAATTCACATATATACTCAACCAATATTTGACAAATGAGAGAGCCAAGAATGTTCAGTGAAAATAAGACAGTTTCTTCAATAACACAGGTTGCTGGGAAAATTGGATAGTCACATATAAAAGAATGAAACTAGACCCCTCTCTTACAACACAAAAATTGACTCAGAATGGACTAGTATTTAAAAGTAAAGCCAGAAACTATAAAACAAAAGAAAAAACATAGAAGAAACTCTCCTTAACATGATGTTTTTGCTATGACACCTTAAGCACAAGCAACAAAATCAGAACAAACAGAAGGACTACAATAAGCTAAAAAGCTTCTATACAGCAAAATAAATGATCAACAAAATGAAAAGACAAACTGGTTAATGGAAAAAAAAAATATTTGCAACCATACACCTAATAAGGGGTTAATATCCAAAATATAAAAGCACACACAACTCAATAGCAAAAATAAATAAAAATCCATTTTTTTAAATAGACAAAGGAAATAAATAGACATTTTTCCAAAAAAGATACATGAATAGCCGATCAGTACATGAAAAGATGCTCAGGATCACAAAACATGAAGGAAATGAAAGTCAAATGCATAACAAGACATCACCTCATACCTGTTAGAATGGTTAGCATCAGAAAGACAAGAGATAACAAATGCTGGGGAAGGTGTAGAAAAAGAGAACACTTGTGCACTGCTAGTGGGAATGTAAATTGTTATAGCTACTATGGAAAACAGTAGGAAGTTTCATCAAAAAATTAAAAATACAACTGCTTTGTATCCCTGGGCATGGTATACAATCTTTATAAACCTCAAGGACCCGATCCATACAGTGGACAACAATCACACCTTCCTCAAGAGGAGCAAGATGCACTCACCCATGTAAAGCAGTATCCAGCACTTGGGAAGCACCAAGTAAATTCTGGAATGACACTATTATCAGGTACTGCCATCCCTATTTACTCATGAAGTCATCAGACTTGAAGAAGATAAGACACTTACTGGAAATCATACAGATACAAGTAAAGAATTTAAAACTAGAACCCAGTCTTCTAAACGTCATCTACAGTACTCTTTCTGCTATGATTCCCTAATTCACCATCTAAAAGCAAAACTTCTATAATTCCATCACTGACATTTGATTGAGCTTAACATAACCCAGAATGAAGCATCTCTCATGCCAACAATCCAAAGGATACCGACTCAGATCGTGCATTACACTGACGGTATCAAGACTAGACTCAGAAGGAAGTCAAGGTAATCATCGCAGAAAGTCAAGGTAATCATCAGAGAAAACCACATTGGATCTCAGTCCTCTGGGACTCCCCCCAACTGCTGCTCAGGTCCAAAACACAGTGTCACTTCCTGTCACTGAGTCACCACCATAGATGAGTATAACTGGCCATAGCTGCATTCCAGGAGTTCAAGAAAAATCTTCTGGAATTCACTTTGGAATTGGCTCCATCTCATAATAAATACTTTCCAAACTCATCAAGCGAGGTTACAGAAGAGTTCGTGTCCCCAAAGAACTTCATTTATTTTATAGATTTACAAAATACATTCTCTTGCCAAGGTCTCAGATGCCATTCTTTTTTCAGCAAAGAGGACACAGAGTTTCTCCCAAATGAAAATTGACTTTGCCGCATGCTTAAACTGAGGGGCTGAGTCATCCTGATTGTCCAATATCAGAGAGGACAAGCTCTAGGAATTTCTATAATTTCTTGGCACAAAAGTTTTCACAACGTATGGACACTCCCCTTTAATATGCCTATCCAAAGTATCTGGGTGAGGTTCTTTACTACCAATACAGCAGCCCCAGGGCAGGAATATGGCACTAAGTTTTCCTGACCAATTGTTTTCACAACTAACCTTCCAGCTAGACCAGGGTTTGTCAGGAAACAACCCTGATGAGCAACCATCCTGGACTCAGTGTGCTAAGCTCTGGGGAGTGTAAGCCAAGGAGAGCACTGTGTCCTCGAAGCTCACAGTCCGGGGTGGATGAGGGTGGGTGTTGGGGGGTGAGGGGAGGGGATGAGATTTTTAAGTTGCATTGTTTGATTTAATAAAGATTTGAGCAAAGCACTGAGGAAAGAGGGACTAGAAGACCTACTTAATTGGCAGGAACGACCAGAGGCTTGACTGAAGAGGTGGCATTGGGTCTGAGCAGTTTAGAAAGAATAGGGCACAGGACAATTGTTAGCTGAAACCACACTGGAAGAGTATGGCAGAGTGAAAGAGCTTGCGGATGGGTGCGTGAAAGAGGTAGGAACACGTTCCAATATGGAAGCAACATGGCTGGACGGAAGCAGAAGATGTGGCCAGTGACAATCAACTTAATGTAAACTTGGTATGCGCGACTAAGGAGTTTAGAGGTTCTCCTCATGCTTCCTGAGAACATGGTCTTTTTGGTAATAACAGTGACTGATAAAAATCAGTTAATTGATAACCTCTGCAGCACGATCTAGCCACCATAGTTATTCAGCAAGAGGCCGCTCCAACAGGCCTCACAGAAATAGTGCTTTTCATGTCCTCCCCTCACACCCACTCAACACATACCCGTCCACTCAGGAATGCATCTCTCCTCCTTCACTGTTCCAACCTCATCACTGCGCACCTGGAGAGGCGGGGCCCCGCCCTCCCCTGTGGCGCTGCAGTGCAGCTTCTTTGTCTAAGGCAGCGCCTCCAGCAGAACAAAGAGTGTGTTCCTGGTATCCCCAACTAGAGCTTACAACACCAATATCCTGCTACTTGCTAAGTCCAAAACTTTTTTCTCAGATTGAAACCTAAACCTCTCTCTTCTTTTGTCTTCTCTGAAATTTTGTCTCTTGAATTCTGGGTACTGCTTTCTTCTGACCGTGGCCCAGTTTCTCTGAATGCCCCTTCTAGACCCTTTTCACCCAGAGACTAGTCTAGCTTCTCTCCAGCTCTAACTCCCAGGTAGAATGCACCCAGCACTTCCCTACTCCTGCCCCAGGTCTGTGCCTCTCCCTCAGTCTTCTCTCTTTGTCTTTTTTATATTTTTGTGAATTGTGTATTAACACCTCTTTCTGTTCATGTCTGATGTCACCTTATCACCAAATCCAATCTGTCTTCAATTTTTATCAAATTTACCTTAAATTCATCTCTTCTCTTTCCTCATCTATCTTACCCTTGTGCCTCTTCCATATCCTGATGTGTCTCTAACAGCCTCCCAGCCCCGCCTCCCTAACCTTTGCTGGTGGCTTCTCCCATCCGCTATTAACACAGTGACCGAGGGAAGTTTTAAGGTGCAGATATAATGTGTCAGTCCCCTCCTTTAAGTCTCACCCCGAAATGTGGCAACAAACCTGCATTCAGTCGTATTGTCTAAACTTTGTGGACATGATAATCACCTTCCCCATCCATCCTTAATAAGCTGAGATCTTTTAATGTTGATGTCCCCCTTCCACACACAAAGAAACCCCCACTTCACTCCCTTCCCTGACTCCAGCCTCCTTTCCAGTAAAACAAAATGAGCTCAGATATCCTCTGAGAATATTCCCCTGGGCCCCTGCGTCTCAGCTTACTGTCGCAGGTACTGGCTTCATACACCACTCTCTCTTCCACCAGGACACTTACACAAAGACTGGGGCAATTAGTTCCTGCCTGATTCCTCACTGCCACGGGCCCAGGTCATCTGTGTATTACCACCAATTAAGTACCTGGCACATTTTTTGAATGAATAGATAAGTGCATCTATATCCCCAGAAACTTGGCAATCAAGTCCTTTTGTAGTAGTTTACAAATGCATGTGGGTTTACTATAGTCTGTGGGCTGACTGGGGAACCAAAATATCATTTGTAATTTATTTCCATGAGGAAATGCATTGGCAGTTCAAAAAAATAAATACTTTTATTTATTACAAAGTTTAGAACAAAACCCACGGATACACTGAAGATTGATTATGTCACTTCCCATTACTGCTAGCTATGAAGTTGGTCTATTACACTGGTCAACACTGAGATCGTTACTGACTTAAAAAGGCCCGAATCTGTAGTATCTTGGTGTGCTGGACATGAATATAACCCTGAAAATTTGTTATTAGCTCTCATTTTGAAGATATTTCATATAATTAAATTTATATGTTTCACCATGTAAATTTATCCAGTAGGACTGCAACAACATCCTAAATCAGCCTAGAATGATGTAATATTGCATAATACCATCATGCACACATCATCCAGAGTTGATTGCATCATTTTCTGATGCAATGCAATACTACTGCCAGGCAGCTGCTGAAGTAAGCTGATGTCAGCAGTGCACTAGATAAAGAAAGCCTTGTCGGAAAGGTTGAGCACTGAAAATATTTCAGACTTTGTGCGAGACAGTTTAAGCTACTGTTCCATAGAACTATGATTATTTTATCCATTTAGGCACAGTACAGAACAGGAATGCCTCGAAAATGCATTAATAGCATGGACAATTTCTGCTATATTTGTGGGGAAGTGACATTTGCCAACCAGAATAAAAGTATCACTTCTCAAGTGAAGAAGGCTTATCATCTTTACTTCGGATGCAAGGTTGGTGACCAAGACAAGCCTTGGGCCCTGCATATATGCTGTGCTACATGGACAACACAGCTTTC
>PVIJ01000800.1:103753-177097 GCA_004024925.1 Scalopus aquaticus
GAGAGCCAAGCAACCACATAAGAGACTGTTACTTCTGCTTGGTTCCTCCTCTTTCTGGCAGAATAATGAAGCAAAAGAAGTCGAGAAGAGTCTACCCAAACATTCCATCTGCATTGAGACCAGTTCCACATGGTGAGGGACTTCCTATTGCAGAACCTCCAGCAAAATATTCTTTTGATTCATCTGATGAGGACAAGGGTGAGCCGACCTGTTCTTCTCCTGTTCCATCAGCATGCAGTGATCCAGATTTTCACTGTGGTGCATCATCAACCCCACACAGACTAACACAGGAAGAACTAAATGACCTGGTTCGTGATTTGGACTTATCCAAGAACAAGGCAGAATTGCTAGGATCAAGACTCCAACAATGGAAACTTCTAGAAGAAGATGTCACAATGACTTTCTATCGAGAGCGCCACCAGCAGTTGGAGCCTTTCTTCAGAAAGGAAAGTACTCTGGTATTCTGTTCCGCTATTGAGGGCCTCATGAATGCCTTAGAAATCACTCATGACCCACAAGAATGAAGGCTATTTTTAGACCCTTCAAAACTGAGTCTTAAGACTGTGCTTTTGCACAATGGAAACCATCTTCCATCTATTCCAATAGTGCATGCTGTCCACATGAAAGAGACATACGATAACTTAAAGCAGCTACTAAATTCCACTGAGTATAACAAGTACAGCTGGCACGCTGTACTTGTGATTTGAAGCTAGTTGCCCTTTTAATGGGACTGCAGCAGGGATATACAAAATACATGTGTTTCTTATGTGAGTGGGATATCCGAGCAAGTGAATTGCACTACTTGCTGAAGGAATGGACTTGCAGACAAAATGTAGCAGTTGGAGAAAAGAATATCCAGCACCCAGCTCTGATTGAGGCTCACAAAATCCTGCTACCACCCCTTCACATCAAACTAGGTTTGATGAAGAATTTCATGAAAGCCATGGGCCGGACCTCGCCAGCTTTCCGATACCTGCATGAAAAATTTCCTCGACTCAGAGAAGCAAAGATTAAAGAGGGAGTTTTTGTGGGTCCTCAGATTCGAGAGCTCTTCAAAGATGTCCAGTTCAACAATTTGCTGCAGGTTAATGCGAAACAAGCATGGAATGCTTTTCGCCTAGTGTCTACAAACTTTCTTGGGAATGTTAGGGCAGAAAATCACAAGGAACTAGTAGAAGAAGACATGCTGATGCAGTCTCAGAAACTTGGCTACAATATGTCTCTAAAGATCCACTTCCTTCATTCCCATCTGGATTTCTTCCCTGAAAACTGTAGTATGGTTAGTGATGAACATGATGAATGTTTTCATCAAGGTATCACATCAATGGAGCAAAGATACCAGGGAAAATGGTCCACTACAATGCTGGCTGACTACTGCTAGACACTCCCCAGAGATGCTCCTGAATCACTGTATAAGCGGCGAAGAAATCTAAGAAGTAGTCTATGACTTGATTTTTTACAGGTATTAACCATAGGCCTATTACTATTGGCATGCGTTTTGTGATGTAAACATCAATTTATTGTAGATTACAAAAAAAACTAGAGCCAAAATTAGAATTTGACTGCCATATTCGTCTTGAGCACATACAAATTGATAGGAAATGACTAATTTTATTTCAATAACAAGACTTTTGTAAAAATTTGTTGACCAGTGTTATCTTTTCCCTTTTGCCTGGTGAGGTATTAAAACAATGAGAATACTGCGTATTCTTTGACTTCCTTTATAGGTATTTAATAAACAGTAATGAGCTAGAGACATTAGCATAGGCCACAAGCACCCTTTCCAATTAGTTGCTTAGCCATTTCTTTTGTTTTCTGGTCCCATATTCATGTGATCTTATTTAGGAAAACCTGACATTTGGAATTCCAAACTTAGAAACCAGATACATTTAGGGGTTATGACTCAGGTCACAAAATCATTTTTTAACTTTAAAAATTTAAGAGTGACTCACTCTTCATTAAACAGCGATAAAAAATTATCATGTAACTCTAAAAAGAAATGTAGAATTTAAGAACAGAATTAAGACCAGTTATATTTGTAGTCATGAGCATTTTTCTTTGAAATGTCATAATTTACCCCGCTCCCCTTGGGACTTATTCTTGTGGCATTACAACTCTCCCTCAGTGGAGAAGCACAACAAAAGACCATTTGAGTAGGAAGCAGATGTGTATCTTCTGGAGCTTAACACCCCCGGTTCAAATCTGAAGGTGAAAATTTACAGCCCTTAAAATATACTACACTGTGGTGGCTGTGACTGGGAGGCCTCCTCCCCAGAGGAGGGAATAAGATCGCTAAAATGTTAGTGGCCAAAGGGGTTTCGGGGCGGGGGAAGAGATTGATTCTTCACTGGGAGGAAATGAACCCAGAGATTATCAGCGGATGATATAATCAAAAACTCATATACCAGTATTCAAGTTTTATTACACTACTGAGGAAAACAGCTCATTTATATTGGATTTCCTGTCCTTTTTTTCTTAATAAGGGGAATCACATATCTATGAGTCATCACGATTATTATAGATTTGACGAAACATTTTACCATGATAATGTGTGTGGCTTTTTCTAAGGGATTATAACCTCCATAATTGCACGCCTTTTAGTTTATTGACAGAATAGTACAAAGATGAGTTGGTATATTTTTCTCATTTTTCATGTTTCTTGAAATAGTTTTGACTATTTCCAGTAGGCACATATCTCTGCTTAATAGCAACGTACAGAAATTAATAAATAGGGAAAAGTCACTATGGGAATAGGCTGTAATAAAGACAAATGGAATCCATATTTCAAAAGTTGGCAGGAGCTAACAGATACTCTCTCATTTTTTTATTTGTGTAATAAAATGTTCTATATTCAGAGTCATTTCTTTCTTTGTCATTTCTTTTGCCTTGAGTAGGAGCCATAAACACTTTCACAAACAGAAAGTAGATTGAATGTCCAGTTAGTGTTGCTGAAGTCTTTTTATGAAGTATTACTTAATGCTGAAATGGCATAATATTGTTTCCATGGGAAGGTTTCATTTGTTTTCTAGAAAGAACACTTACACAAATATTCTTTGGGATATTACAACCATCAATGAGTCCTTATTGAGTATCCAGGACTTAAGAGTCATGCTGAAAACAGTGGAATGAACAGTGCAAACATCAAGCTATTTTTCAAAGGACAGAAGCATGCTTGTGAGATAAAGAATTGAGCATTGTGTAAACTGTATCACTAGAGCAAAATAAAAATCTTACTCGGACTTCAGGGTAGTGTGCAAATAGCCCTCCAACAATTAGCTTCCCATCCCTTGTAAAAAAATCTACAATTTTTGTCCAACCTAACATTAGTGTGGAGTGTGATAACTAAGTCCAACTTCTGAGAAAGAACAGACTTTGGAAGGTATCTAGTGAATGGAAGATTCTCTGAACAGCTGGCTTAGAAAAAGACATTAACAATGCACCCTGGTCTGTACCCAAAGAAGGTTCTAATATTTATTGTCAATAAAACCTCAATTTGGATTGGTTTTTCTGGAAATAGGTTGGCCTACCAGGCCCAACCATACTTCCCAGCTGGTTTAAGTTGGGTTGATCACTATGCCTTCCCTAAGGAGCTGGTCAGTGCTAACTACTGAAGATGTTTACCCCCACAAGTCACATGAAGCTGAAGAAAATTTTACCTGGAGACTGAACTTGTGTCCCCTCAACTTTGTGGTCTATTTACTGTTAATTAGCCACAGGAAAGGCATATGGACAAAACTTCAAGAAAGGTGGTAAATGTGATAGCAAATGAAATTTTTAAAAGTCTCTATCCAAGAGAACGTGTAGAGACAGTCAATCCATGTGAAATGTAAAAAATTACAAACTCATGGAGTATGGCAAAATCCAAAGCGATTCATCCTAGTTTCATCCCAACTCTTACATCAGCAAAATGAAAGACATTATCCGTGAGCAGTAGAGACAAATGACCAACAGGACAAATGACCCCTCATGGGTAATGCTGGCTGCCAATGTCAAAGGTAGTCAAATCGCCTCCATAGGCTGCACTGGCTTCTTTAAAGTCGCTAATACTCTGAAATAATAACTCAGATTTGGTAAGACCTAGTGAATTTCACGTAGTAAAATTTTCTTGGGAAACTGAATGAATACCACCATGGATCGATAGCCACAGTGATAACTTCTTCCATCTCTAAGTGATTCTTCATAACTTTATAGGGATATAGGTCCAATTCTTGAGTCCAAATTCATCATGGGTTCTTCCAAAACAGATTCCCATGGGATAACAACATTTATAACATCTGGGCCTCTTGTGTAGTCCTGTAGTCCTGATTCCTCTGGAGTGAGTCTAGTGTTCCGGATGCCTTGGCTAGGGGTGCAAGAGATAGCAAAATGCTTCAGCCACTGCCTTACCCTAACGAGGGCAATTAACCACAACCATAACATTTGAATTATTAATGCTCCCTAATAGGGTGGATAAAGGGTCTCTGGAGCAAAACTCATTGGAGTTCTGGTAAAACTCATGCCAAATTTAATTTAAAAGTTCATCTTGAAAAGAGACAATGCTGGCATTGTGTTACATTGATTTAAAACAAGTCTATCTAAGGATTTTCTTTATCCTTATCTGCAGTCATAGAATATGAGAGGTGGGATAGGGAGAAGATCAAGTGCTGGAAAATATCTTTCTCAGAAACTAGCAGACGGGTCACAACATTTTTAAACAATGATAGTAACATTTATTATATCAAAGCCATTTTATGTTTTATTTGGAACACTGGCGCCTTTTTTTTTTTAAGTTCCCATAACATGACAGTAATTATAGCCATCAAGATGTTCCCTAAAAGATAGCAGTCCGAAATCCAGATGCTCTGCCCCTGGTCCCATGGCCGCAGCTCAGAGTGTGCACATTACATCATGGTGTAGTTTATTTTAAAAGTGCTTTAAGAATGTAATGATAGTCACTGTAGACAGGGAAAATTAATGGGGAGCATTTCTGGTCTGCAAATTCCATTTATAAAACACTCCCGCTGCTCAGAAAGAGAGTGCTTTCTTGTTAACAGAGGCTTCAAAATACAATTTGGAGGATGTATTAAATAAACTCTGTGCTAAAGTCATTTTCAGCTGGGCCTTGTGTGTACATATTTCCCTCTCACTTCACCACTAGCCCACCACACGACTTTCCCTGAGAGGATACAAGATACCGAAGAGAAGCAGAGGGTGCGTGTTCCCAAGCAAAACTACCCTGTCTGTGGGGCAAGGACAGGTTAAGTGGCAGAGCTGGGCTTGGGCCAACGAACACATACAACGTGTGTAACAGCAAGAGAGAGCTGATGAGGTCCGCGCATGTCTACACCCAGACACCCAGCCACAGGCCTTTAACAACACACTGCTTCTTCATTTCAGGGGTTAGGAGGGCTCCTGTTTCTTTCATGGCACATGATGGACATCCAAGTCAAGAACATGCTCTTTCCTCCACACTTATTCACAGGGTAGATGTCCATTCTCTACACTCTCTGTTGTGTTCCTTAAATCTATCATCTTCCTTTCTGAATCTATCTTGAGCAAAATTAAATAACCTCAGGGTTGCTTCTTGGGTCCTGTTCATGATGGGATCAACTGTTCTAATGGCGAGCAGTTCTATCCCCTGAAATTGCCAAGGAAATTCCAGATGTTTCTGAAATCCCAAGAGAGAGCATAAAGAGCAGATCCAAATTTATACACCTAACCTTCGATCAAGATTCAACAAACCTTCCCCCAAAAGGAAAAGGTTTCTTCACAGTAGCTTTAAGAATATTTTACATCAAGCTTATGAATCAGTATTTGTATCCAGAGGATGGATACCTGGCTCATCACTCCATAGTTTCACACCTCACACACAGGTAGGAGTCTCTGCTCACACCAGAACTGCAGATATCAGATATGCTATAGGTAAACTGGAAATGGTTTACACCGGGTAAGGGGGCATCTGAATTGAATGCATGTCTTCTGCAAACACACATACATTTGTTCACCTGCAATAACTACTAGTAACAACAATAATTTGGAAAAAGGAGAAATCGAGGAGCATATGGACGTGCTTATGCAGCAGGCAGGCATAAGAGAAAATAAAGGGTTGTTCCCAGTAGAAGGGAAGGAGTGAGTACCCTGGTCACTGTAGGACCCCTGGCTCCAGAATCCCACCTTACCACCAGCTCTGACACCACTAGCTTATACTTTAAGCTTAGTTCCAACTCATGCACCACAATCCTAGGTGGTATGTCTCACCAGCATCATTCCCCTCTTTACAGGTGGCAATTTCCAGCCAGAGAGGTTGAATACACTGTCTAAGGTCCTGGTCAAATGCAGGTTGCTGGTCTACCCAGGTAAGTTAATGGGCCAACGCTGGAGCCTCCATCCTTCAGCACCAATGGGCTTTTCATGCATCTTACAAGATGCATGAAAAATAACAAGAGGAGGGAAAGAACAAGGACTCACCTGTAGATTTCATCACACCTGCCATGTACTAGTCACCATGGAAAAGATGACACTGCTTGTGTCGTGACCGATGGCCACATCACACTTAACCATGCTGGTGACTTTTTCACCCTTTTTCAAGTAAGAGGATCAGATTAGATGATGTTTAAGGCAAGTTTAGCACTAAAATAATTCTATATTCTTAAGAAATTCTTAATTCTGTAGGAGAGACTTACAGAGTATGAGAAAGCACACCCGAAAGATAACCAGGATGGGGGCCTCCCCGGTGGCACAGCGGTTGAGAGCTGCGCTGTGGAGCTGTCGGCAGCGCGCGATGTGAGTTCGACACCCAGCTGGGGAGAATCCCACATGGTGTGGCAGACCTCTCCTGCTTCGCCCGCTGCTCCCCTCAGCAGTGTATTTCTGATCTGCCTGTTCTGCTCCCCACTCTGTCTCTGGTGGACCCTCTCGCCGCCCCACGCCTCTGGCCTGTACCCCAGCTTGTATGTATAAATAAATAAATCTTAAAAAAAAAAAAGATAACAAGGCTAGACAAGCTTTGCCCAGGTTTTCTGATTGTTCCCTTAAACAATTCCTCTGCCCCAGTGACCAAACTTTCCTGCAAATGAAGTTTCTCCACCCCATAAGCCTCCGCTAAGAGCAGGCAATCAAGCCTCTTCAGTGTCTCCAAGTCTCTGTAAATGCCCTGTTCCTTCACAGAGGTCAGAGTCTCTAAGTCTTTAAAACCAACCTTACTAAAGGTGTTTATTTCATATGAGTTTATCTCCATGGTTTGTTCCTCACTGGCCTTTTGATCTCTCCCCAACCAGTCACTCTTTAGTGCAAAATTAGTTTCTTTTTTTTTCCCAAAGAATTAAAGGAAGTACCAGCCTCTCCATTCTCTACTTGACACATAGTCAGGCTCTGTAGGATCTGAGGGCAGTTCCTGGTACTTGATCCAGCAGGCCCCTGAACCCCAAGATCAGGAGGGAGAGGTAGAAAGCCTGCCCCTGGCCTGGCCCCAAGCGGTAACTTACTCAGTGAGCTCCCCTGGACTCCACTTCTCCATAAGCAGAGTCCTTTGACACTTTGCAAACGCCTTGTCCCAGAGACTTCTCAGAGCAACCCAAGTACTCAGCTAAAAGGTACCTGAGTCACCCCTCCCCCAGCCCATCCCAAAGGAACTAATTTTAATATCATATGCAGATTTATTACCTATAGAAATGAGCATTTCCTGTTTCAGAAGGAAGCATAGGCGTTCCCAGCAGACTCATCTACAGAGGACTAAGAGGCAATATTTAGAGAAAGTTGACTTGTGAGACCCTCCAGGGAAAGTCCCTTATTCTCAGGGAAGCATGTGTAGTGTTCAAGGAAATGAAAAGTCTATAAGAACGTTCTTGGGAATTTCATCATGAGGACGTTTGGTAACAATTTCAAGAAACACTTTCCATGAGAAATGAATGGCGTCGTGGTCATTTCCCAGTTGCATGCCTGACCAGCCACACCAACCCTTAATGAGACCCCAGGCCTCAGCGCTTGTCACTAGAGTGGGAACTTCCAAAAGCACAGGTCAGGGTATCTGCAGCTATTCACAAGGCCATGAGACCGCAGATATATTTAATGCCTAGAAGGTTGTTCGCAGAAAATCTGACAAAAAACTGGGACAGACTTGTTCTTAAGTAGCCAGTTGCACATACACAGGCATCAGTTACCAACTGGCTAACTCGACAACTTGTTTAACCTTTCCATAACTAATAATATTGATAATACATTCACAACAGTATTGTTGTGAGGATTAAAAGGAGATAATGTGATCACAATTTATAAAATATAACGTTAATGTGATGGTGATACTTTGCAAAATATTATGCTAACATGCTAGTGTTTTATTCATCTATTCAACTAATATTTACTAAGAACCTACTCAGTACCAGGTACTAACATAGTGTTTGGAATAAGTGATCAAAATATTTTTAAAAATAAAAACTACCCTGTAGAACATTCATTCTTGGGTGGGGCTGGAGGGAGTATTGGACATAAGATAATATTAGCACAATAGAGAAGTGGGTTGCAGGTTACACTGTGATAGGTGCTAAGGGAGCCCAGAGAAATCAAAGGGGTTGTCATGACAGGAGGTAACAGGACGGCCAAGGCAGTCCTCATCAAAAGGTGACATCTGAGCTTTGTGACAACATGGATGTAGCTAGAGAGGATAATGCTTCGCAAAGAAAGTCAGAAGAGGAAGACAACTTATATGATGTCAATTTACATGTGGACTATGGAGAATCAAAACAAAGGGTCAGATAACACTGAACCAATACCAAATCCTAGAAATCTGACCATAGACTTGAGTTTCCCAGAGGGGTAGGGAGAGCAGAGAGAAGATAGTGTGTGGGGGGGGGGAGGGAGCACCATGAACCATGGTGAGGACTAGGGGTGCCTGGGTAGTGGGTGTGGTAATACACACCTAAAGGGTCTGAGCCTGTATCTTTGAGTCATACACACTGTTGTAAACTAATCTTTCCTCAAAATAAACATTCCTAGCTGAAAGTAAGAATAATAAATAATAAGCCAGGAAGAAAGAGAAAAATATCGAATGGTTTCACTTATAACAGGACTATAAGGAAACCAAATAGGAGAGAGACACTCAGGGGGAGGGGAGGGGAGGATAAGGGCATAAAATGGAGTAGAAAAGGACACAAGGGACCACGGAGATGGATCACGGGTGAATTGGTGGTGGGTTACCCAAGGGAAATACAAAATGTAAAAGACATAAATAACAATAAAAAAAGTATTTTTTTTAAATAATAAAAATCCTGAACATTGGTGAAGAAAAAGGGACATTTTAGAAAGACATGAGAAAAGTGAAGTTAGTGAGGTAGAAAGCTCAAGGAGGAGGTTCCCAGGCACAGAGAAGAGAGTCAGGGTGCAGGTCCAGAGATGGGAGCGTGTCTGTCACGCTGAGAACTGCAAGGGGACCAATGAGACTGAGAAGAGTGAGAGCAGGAAGTGGGGGAGGGGTGACAGGAGAAGAGGAAACCTTGAGGGGAACAAGGAAGAAAATTACAGACCTTGAGGGTCCCTTACTAGTGGAAGGACTTTGACTTTCAAGCTGTGGAAAATGAGGAACCCTCCGGAGGCTTTTGCATAAAACATTGACAAAACCTGTCAATGGAGATAGACCCTTTGGGATTTTCTGATGGGTACTGGGTGCGGGAAGCGACAAAGAGAGGTATAGCGTTGGTGGTATAGTGGTGAGCATAGCTGCCTTCCAAGAGAGGTGTAGATCAATGCCAATGATTTTGTCCTGAACAACTGAAAGAGAAAATGGAGATGCTCCATAGAGATGGGGAGAATCTGAGGACTTGAGGGGAGTCAACTGACGAGGACTATTGCAGGGTTAGAGGGGAAATTTAGAAGCTCAACTTTGGCCACGAGTTTGGAACAAAACCAAGAGAGTGGTATTCAGAGAGGAGAAAATGTCTCTAGAGAAACTATACAGATAGAACATTTGGATTTAACAAAAATGAAAATCACTGGTAACGTTAATAAAAGTGGGTTTGGTGAAGTGAAAAGAAAAAGGTCTCATTGGAATGGACTTAAGGGAACATGAGACAATAAAATCAGAAGGATCAAGGAGATACAAGACTTTGTAGCAGCTTTCCTGCTAAGGATAGCAGAAAAACGGGATGCTGGGGGGTGGGGGGAGAAGACAAAAGGAAGATTTTTTTTTTTTAAATAAGAGGTAGTACTAACATGTTAATAGACTGGTGACCTGGAAGAGAAAAACTAATGTGATAGAGGGAGCATTGTGGGAGAAGCACCTTCATGGTGCATGAGGGGCCCAGTGTGAGTGGACACCCTGGCTTTGGAGAAGAAGAGAGCTCACTTCCGGTGGGAGGAAGAAGATGAACTTGGGCGCCAGAGGGACACTGTGTGTTCTGTGACCATTGTCTGCTGATAATTTGTCCTCCTCACCTGCCAGGGCTCGTGGTGATCCCCTGTTTATATTCACTTGTTTTAATTATAGCTTTAAAGCTATCTTTAGACAAAAAATCCTCTGCAGCATTTCTACTATAGGCCAATGTTAATAGAGAAGGAGGTGAAGGGTTAGGGTAAGTACAAAAATGAAAAGCTTTAGAAAGCCATTGCACAGCTCAATCAGCCTGGGTATCAAGAGGTAGGTCTTCCACAGGGACAGAAAAGAGGTTGGAGAAAAACACTTCTTATCAATGCCTAGTTCTTCCCAGATCAGACTGTGGAAAAGAGATTCTGAAGAATCTACAAGAAACACTACCTGACCAAAGCCACCATTTCTTCAACCTCTGTGTGATTTTTTTTCTGCCCGTTTTTCCAACTGCAATGCCAGCTAGATGTGGCAACTCGGTCATTAGTTGTTTTAGGAAACCCCCGAATACATATTTAAGTGCATAAAAAGGAATTAATATTCCATCCTTCTCAACCTAGCTGCCTAGGGGAAAATGAAGTTAAGACTATTTTTCACTGCCTTCTGAAACATAAAACTGTCACAGAGACTGGACAGAACTCACCATCAAGGCTGAGTCCGCAGGGTGTGCTGGAGAGAAGAGGAGGTGGTACTATGGCAGATGATGATCTTTCTGGGTGGTGGCAAATTATGTTTCATCCAAGGAAGACATACGTGGCTGGAGAGGGGGTGTTCACCAAGGGGTTTATATCTGTCCCAATGCCAAACACCCCACAGACCAGTCTGCGCTGTGCTGTTATGAACCAACTTAATTAGGGGAGAATGACCATACTTGGAATTCACCATCCATAATTCACCAGTTCTAAGAGCCAGAAGTAACATGGTCAGGGCTCAAAGAAAGGGGGAAGGAGTGGACAAAGGCAAGCAACCAAGTTAAAAATTGCCCAGAACTTGCTCTGCATCCAGCACCCTTGCGTGTGCCATGTGACATCCACATAATCTGTGCCCTTAAGCCTGCATAGCATTGACTATCCACCCTGCCACGACCAGCTGAACCTTGTCACCCAAAGAGACATTTTTAGATTATTTTTTATTGTGGTAAAAGACTTAACATCAAATTTATTATCTCAGCCATTTTAAGTGTACAGCTCAGCAGAGTTAAGTAAATTCACATCACCAGGCAACAAATTCCTAGAATGTTTTCATCTTATAAAACATATACTGTCTAGGGCCTCCCTGGTGGTGCAGCGGGTTAAGAGCAGCACTATGAAGCTATCCAGAGCCACTGCAGCATGAGTTCGATACCTGGACAGGAAGATTCCCACATGGCGCGGCAGACCTCTCCTGCCTTGCCCGCTGCTCCCCTCAGCAGTGTATTTCAGTCGACCTGCATGTTCTGCTCCCCACTCTGTCTCTGGTGAATCCTCTCACCACCCCACACCTCTGGCCTATACCCCAGCTTATATGCATAAATAAATATTTAATAAAACACACTGTCTACCCTGAATACTTACTTCCCTTCCCCTCCTGCCCTAACCCTTCGTCATCACCTTTCTACTTTCTATTTCTGTGACACTTCGGGTGAGTTGAATTATATAGTACTGGTCCTTTCATCACTGACTCATGACACTTAGCATAATGTCTTACAGGTCTAGCCATGTTCTGCTTGTAACTGAATTTCCTTATTTTTTAGAGCTATACAATATTCCATAGTATGTACAATATATGCACATTTTCTTTAACCTTTCCTCCAACAATGGACATTTGGGTTATTTCCGTCACTGGCTATTGTGAGTAATGCTACAATAAACATGACTGTGTGGCCAGCTCTTCAAGATCCACTTTGAATTCTACTGGCTATATAGCCAAAAGTGCAACTGCTTTTGACTTTTTGAGAACTCTCCAGAATGCTTTCCATAAGGGCTGAAGCACTTAATCTCCCCAACAACAGTGAGCAAGGTTCTCATGTCTCTACTTCCAAGCCAACACTTACTACTTTCTGTTCTTTTGATAGTGGCAATCCTAACGGGTGTGAGGTGATATCTCACTATGGATTTGCTTTACATTTCTCTCATGATTAGTGGTGTTGAGCATCTTTTCTCATGTTTGTTGGCCATTTGTACATGTTCTTTGGAAAACTGTTCAAGTTCTTTGCCCGTTTTTGTCATTTTTGCTACTGTTGTGTCATACGAGTTCCTTATATATTCTACATATGCCCCCTTATCAAACGTGATTTGCAAATATTTTCTCCCATTCCATAGGCTGCCTTTTCACTCAGTGAATCATTTCCTTTGATGAGCAAAAGCTTTGAAGCTTAGTGTCATGCCATTTATCTATTTTTGCTTTCAACTCAACAAGATTTTTTATAGATAGAAGCCTGGTCCATCAGATGCTGTATCTTAATACCTTCTCTTCTCTCTGGAGAATTATTGGTGGCAACTTCTGGGCTGCCTCCAGCAGCTGCTTCTCGCAATGTGATCCTCCAATTATTTCTTCACATCTGTATCCCAGTGTTCTTTATCTTTCTCAGGGTACAAGAGAGCAGTGCCTAATCTCTTGTTTCGGGCATGCATAACAGATCTTTAATCAAACCAGATGAGCTCTCAGTGGCAGCACATGAACAGATGTTCTCATCATCCTGTTTGCATGGGGGCAAGCTTTTCACTGATGATCCACTGATGTAGATAGTTAAATTATCAGACAAAGTCATCCTTCATCATCTAGCATTGGACCTCTCTCTTCCATCATCACTGGTCCCCTCTCACAAGCTGACATTGTCTAATGCTATCATTGCAAATGTGGCTCCATTTGTCTAGAACATTCCCCAGTGTCATCCCACCTCTATCTTTTTGCCTCCATTCACCTATAATACCTATATATCATTCAAATCTCAGCTCATGGTTATCTTCTCCTTCATTCAAAAAAAAAATTAAAAGAAAATATTACCTCTCTCACCCCCACCTCTGTCCTAGAAGGTTACTCTTTTTCTGTCCCCTTAGCATCCTGTGCATTCTCCTAACTTAGCCCTTGCCACTCTGTTAAGAGCCACTTAATGCCAGCTCTGTCCCACTACATGGGGACGGATGGGCACACAAACCCTGGATTTTGTGGTTCTTGACACAGTAAATCTTATTTCATTGTTGAGTGAATAAAATGAGAACACTAAAGGCCTCCAGTCTGCTTTCAAGTTTTTTAATGTAATTTAACAATGATATGACATAATACCAAAAATACATGCTTTTTCTGTCACAACCAATACGTGAGACAGAAAGGCAATGTTCACACCACATAACCAAACAGGTGCAGACAGGGTATGCCCGGAGACGCTCATTCCCTCTTACTGCCCAGTTGGGAATAGCTTTTTGGTTCTCACTTAAGTTTCCAAATCCCTTGTTTGCAATTCTTAAACACAAAAAAGCTTGAACACTGAAAGTTTTTCCTGTTTGGCCACAAAACCTGACCTGATTCATTGTAGATGACAATACTTGGCCTGACAGGATATGACACTCTAGTTTTTATCTCAAGAAGTCAAAGTATTGTGCATTTTGTTTAAGAAATGTCTGTATTAACAGGTACTGCCCTTGATCATATCATATAGTATCATATAGTATAAAGGTATCATATAGTATAAAGTTTAAGCACCACATTACCTTTGTAATGACTAAAAAAATCTGAAAAAGTCTTTGGCCCCCAGAACTTTGGGATTAGGGCTCAGGATGTGGATTCTGTTTTGCAGGAACCCAGTGAAGCTTTGGTTCACTAGTGAAGGGACCAACTAGACATGACACTTATTAAGCAAATATGCCTCCCCCCCCCCCAAAAAAAATGGGTCTTCATGTAATCCACCCTCTGCATTTTCTTCACTAGAGGCCTGGGCCTCTTGCATGTATTGCTCAGTCTCTGTTATTTTATTTCTTACATCACACAAACGGTTCACCCAAGCAGACATGTTTCTCTAGTCTTGGAATGCAAGACTAGAATGCAAACGTACTTATATCAATTTCCCAATTCAGGCCACTTGTAGTGTCATTTCCTTGTGGCTCTAACACAGTGCAAAGCTCAGGTAAAAGGACAATTTAGGGATCAGGGAATGCTTTATAATTCTCCTTGTATTTTTGCTCCTGACAACACTACCATTCATTTCAAGCAGGGAGACACACCTTTGGGCTTCCTTAGTTCACTGATCTTAGCTGAAGTAGCAGAACTGAAAGCAGAAGCATCCTCAGCCTTCAGGCCTAGGAAGAAAAAGTTTGCAGGGCTTGAAGCCCCCTGGGCCCTCCCATCCCCCCTCTGGTCCTCCCTACAGCTAGGGCATGACCAGGCAGGATTTTGGGGGTATGGCCCTGAACACTCAGGATCCCAGATTCAAGCCAGATGCCTGGACCTCATGCCCAGCATGGAGACAAAGAACAACCAGAAATCAAGGACCTGCAGTGATTTGACCTTAGGATGTCAATGTTAACCTGGGAAGCCAGAGATGAGAATCCTTTTACCCATCTTGTCCTCACATAGCCTCCCAGATTTGAAGAACCTCCCTGAAAAAAGGAAAGAGTCCAGCAAATGCCCAAGATGGAATTTCTACCAATCAGACAACCTGGGAGCTGGTGTAAGGAATAAAAGAGTGAATATCTTTGCCCATTTGAGTCGACAGACAGAGCTGTCTGCCCATTCCATGTAAGTAAATGGGAGAATTTTCTTCAATAGACATGCTCCCTCTACTTGCCTTACTCCACCTCCATTACAAATTCTAGGGAGGGAATTCTAAGGAGGTCCCTGCTGCCTGGTTCTTGATTCGATCCCTGGAAATGCCCCCAAATGAAATTGCTTTTTTAAAATACCAACAGAGCATAAAACATGCAAGTACAACATAACCTCTGAGTGCGAAGTTGAATTTACACTTAAACAATGTATATTTATGATGTTCCTCTCCTTCCTCCATTGGGGAACAAGATCACTTCTGTATACTTAATCAGAACACATTTTAAATCACACGGTGCAAAGGGCCTTGTGGCAATCTATGAGGCCAAAGTATATAAAATATGATGAAGTTAAGAAGTTGCAGCTGAACCAACAATATATCCTCCTGAAAGGAGACATTGAATAAATCTTTACTGTTTTTTGATAGCCTATTAAAGTGCCTTAAGAGTGCCAGTACATTTGACTACATTTTTTAGCCATAATGCCTTTAAAAAGCTTTTGTAATCATAAATATAATACTAAAAAAAATATGCAAAAACAAAGAATAATTAAATGTGTCTCTTGTTGGGAACAGCCAACCAATAGAACCTTCCTCCAAAGGGAAGTAAGGATTACATAAACAGCAGAGCGATGTGGAAAACATTTTTTTAAATTTCTCTAGCCATTTCTGGGGCTTAAAACTCTAATTTTTATCCTTATTTGGGGGTGGGAGGGCAACACTTTCTGATAAGCCCAGGTCATTTTTCGTCATCAGGTAATATCTGTAGCAGAAACACTGAAGTATAAATTTCATCTCACCCTGTAGTTAAATTTAGTTTTACTTGTTAAGCAAATTAAAATAATCCATGATTCTATTGTGTAATAGCTTTTTTACCCTAGACATATGAAAACTAGGTACTAGGGAGGATAGAGTCTCAAAATTCTTAAGGAAAGAAACATCAACAAGCAAACACAAATGAATAAAATTATTCATTCAATGTTTCCTCTTATAACATGTCCCAAAAACAATCCGCCAGATAAATACAAAAGCAAAAGAAAAGGGGGGGGGGGGGGGGAACTGTCCACTCAACTATTTGGTGTCAAGTACTTCCTAATATTTTTAATTAAGGCAATAGCCAGGGAGTAAAACAGGGATCCAAAGCTTTAACAAAATTTTATCAACTTTCTTTTCTTATATCTATTAAGGGTCACAGTCAGGTATTTACCATGATATGTAATTTATCAGATATTATTTTAATAACATACTGTGCCAGAAGAGTTTAAAACACTGATGTAGATCTTAATGAATTGGGGGCGTGTGAGGTCAGGGAAGACAAGAGAAGGCCCTCGCTTAAAGCCAGAGCAAATCTGCAGAGGAAAATAGAACTCAGAGTAAACACAAACATCGCCAACCCCAAAATATAAACAAATGATATAATAGCCACTGCAAATTAGTACAGCTTGTCCAACGCAGCTAAGGAGGAAACCAGGACAAAGAGACGCAGAAACAAGAGGTCCCTCCCGCTGCAAAGCTCAAGGCCTTCTCATGAAAGGTCAAGGGCGCGGATTGGAGGCCAGGCTGGAATGGTGGGGGCGGAAAAGGCCCCAACGAACTCAAAAATGGAGAGGGCTGATTCTTACCATTGCAAAATGGCCTCAAGGCCTTGCAATGCATTATGGGCTACTGATAGAG
The DNA here is from genome assembly GCA_004024925.1 of Scalopus aquaticus. Classification (NCBI taxonomy): domain Eukaryota; kingdom Metazoa; phylum Chordata; class Mammalia; order Eulipotyphla; family Talpidae; genus Scalopus; species Scalopus aquaticus. The sequence goes on from PVIJ01000800.1 coordinate 120,496, forward strand.
GGGGCGGGGGGCACTGAAAGCGAGGAATACAGAAGGCTAGCATGGGTTTTAGATGTGATCAGGATGCAGTATATGCAAAAGTTGAAATATGAAGCTATACACCTGGAACTAAAAAAAAAGAACAAACTAAACAAAACAAGCTCTTCAATTATGAGAACAAAATGGTGGTCGCCAGAGGGGAAGAGGGTGGGCAAATGAGGTGAGGCGGGACAGTTGAACGGTGATGAAGGGAAAGTAGGTGTTTGGTGGGGAGCTTAAGGCAATTTACACAGATGTTGAAACCTGCAGAATGTTATAAACTGATGTTATTGCAACATTTTGTTTTTTCAGTAGCATACCAGTATAGAAAGAGCCCAGCCCGCTGACAAAAGATTTTGGTTCTGGTCTTAACAGCCATGGGCTCTCTGTGCCCTTCAGCGGGTCACCAAATCCTGGGTCTGAATTTCTTGGTTTGTACAACAGGGATGGGGCGGGGGAGGGGGGGGGCACTATACTGCTTACCAGCATGGATTTCAGAAAATTCTAGATTCACAGAAAACACTCAAGACACCTTTTAAAAATAAATAAATAAATATTGTGTGATCAAAATATTTGGAAAATTCTGCAATGAAAGATGCCATGCCGGTTAGTACATAAAGATGCTGAGAAGTCCCACTAAAGAAATCTGGTAAGATCTTTTACTCAGGGTTACCCAAACTTACTTGACCCCAAGATGCTTTTTTCCATGAAAAAGGCATTTTTATATATTTTTAACCTAATATAAACACACAGGGCTGGATGAGATTTCCAAATGGAAGTCCTTTCCCCTCTGGTAGTCAGTATATTTTTCAGAGCTTAAGGATTATTCTTGGTTTTTGCCACTTCTTTTTCCCCTTGGTTTTTATATTTTCCGATGAGTGAGACCATCAGGTACTGTCTTTCACTCTCTGACTTACTTCACTTAGCGTCATCATCTGCAACAAGCCCACAGTGAACATCATCCTCAGTGGTGAAAAACTGAAGACATTTGCCCTAAGATCAGGAGCAAGACGAGGACATCCCTGTCGCCATGGCAGTTCCACATGGTGCTGGAAGTCCCAGCCACAACACAGTTTATCTCATGGTGGTTTCTCGTGCTCTCTGCCCCCGTGAGCGCTTGGCCCCAGGCCCTTCTCTGACTTCAATTGGAAAAGCAGAGCAGACATCCCTGCCGAACTCTGTCATCACCTCATAAGGCCCAGGGGCCCCCACATAAAATACTTCCGATTTCTCAGCTCTGTCTCAGCCTGAGCAGATTACAAGTGGGCCACTTAAAATCAAAAGCCAAGAGGGACCAAATCATGACTCTGAATAAGAAGTAGAAGCTGAAGTCATGAGCCACTTCCAAAAACTGAGTTAGCGTCATCGGTCTGAGAGGGTCTGGCTGGTCGTCGGGACAGACCTGAGAGAGGACCAGAGCAGACCCCAGGGGAGACGCCATCACAGCCCACCACCCAGGGCCCTTCCCTGGACACAACTCAGGGTCGACAAGCCTCAGCTGTTTAAATGGACAGAAACAATAAGAGCCTGTGTCTCAGGCTGAATCTTTCTCCGTTGAACAACCGCCCTCATCAGCAACCTGGTTGCTGCAGCTTGCAGCTCTGCACTCCGAGGGGAAAGCCCTGCACATGCAGCTGAAAATAATAATATTTGCAGTTTACAACTTGTAATTGAAAGTCCTGCTGCAAAGCCAAGCGCTTCAGTGTGATTCTAACATCCCCCTTGTTATAAAGAGCACCGAGTAAAATGGTTCAACAGGATGAAAAAACACACAGGTAAAAATAAAGTTTTGCTAAGTTTATTGAAAAAAAATAAGACAGAGAGAGAGAGAGAGCACTAAGTAAGTGCAGGGAGCTGTGGCGCACGACCTCTTCAGGCTTTGGATTTGCACAAACAATCCTGCGTCCTCCAAGCCCAGACAATGCCCTGCATTCACTGAGCTCTCAGGAGCGCCAATGCTGGGCTGAGGAGCAGGGGTGGGGAAACTAGACTTGAATTGAGACTAAATTGGTCTTTGCTAAATGGCATTTCTGAATTTACTGCAGCCTTCACCTTTGGAGGGAATTGCCAAGGTGCTCATAAAGGAGAAATGATGAATATTCAGGATGTCTTTTGAATCCATTAGGCAACCCGGGATGGGGTCTCCATATGTAAGCTTCTGGGTCTTTCCTTAGGCTATTAAGGAGATTGCCAAAATGGCCATCTGAAGGAAGGGTGTGCCAATCAGGAAAAAGTCTAAGTGCCAAAGGTCAAGTTTGTGGAAATAAACTTGGGGGGAGGGATTACAAAGGGAGAAATCTATAAATTGGGGGTTTCTGAACATAGTGAATGAGACAATGTGCCTGTCTGTAGGAACACTGATCAACATGTAGCCGTCTGTTCATAGTACTGTCAGCCTTTGTTTCCCAGGGTCAGATGTTCTGCAGAGATTATTGTGTTCACCCCACACAGGAAAATCCCAGACAACCTATAGAGAGGCCTCCTCTAGTTCTGTCAGCTGGACTTAGCAGAAACAGAATGGTTTGTACATCCCTCAACACTGCAAACTGTTTGCTCCCAACCTGCTTCCTTAGTCCTAAGTGTTTGCTCTTTTAACTAACACATGAGGACTTACGGGGTTTGGTGGTAAAAGAATTTTAAGAAATAATTCAGGAAAAGGTGTCACTTCCCAGAGTACTGGGATAGATCAATCGATCTTTAGGAAAAGGGAATTTTTGCAAAAGAGATGCAAGTCCCTTGTCAGTTTCCTCACCATTAAAATAAAGATGTTTAGTCCAGTTCAAAGCAACAAGCACCCCTGAAAGCCACTGACACTGCAGTGGGGGAAACACGCACATAGAAATGTGCCTTTACCACAGTATCAGAAGAGCTACATGGGGCTGCTGTGTCAATGCAGACGAGACAGTGCTTCTTTTGGGTAGGGAGGAGTGGAAGGAGAATCAGAGACAGAATGTTACTCAGGCAAGGAGACCTTTGAGCTGAGTCTTGAAGAAGTTTAACTGGGAGAGAAAATGTGAAAGCTAAGGGCATCCCAGTTCAAGAGCACTGGCCCCACCAGGGCCCCAGCTGAGGGGGAGGAGGAGGAATGGGTGGTCTGGTGGAAAAAGCCTCTGATTATTTTGCATTAAGCACATCACTACCATGCAGAAAGGTGATGTGTCCAGTCCTGTGTTCTAAATCAGAAATCAGAAAACATAATTATGTATCTCCAAGTCCTATCCAGAAATAACATTCCATGATTTTTATAATTCTAAATGGCAGGAAAAAGTAGAACAACTTAAGAAAAGTCTTGCACTGAATGGTCTTTACACCCTAGAGAGGCAGCCCCAAGTGGCCTGGAGGAGAAAACAGCTAGATGAGGAGCCCAGCAAGATCAGCCAGGCCTGGTTCAGACCAGCAGAACTGCTCGGCTGACTCACAGACTCATGAGTTAAATGTCTAAAGTCACTAAATTTGGGGTGGCTTGCTATGCAGCAGTGGCCACCTGATGAAACTGGTGGGGCACCACTCTTAAAGGATGGATGATGAATAGGGGTTCAAAAGCTTACCAGAGAGAATCAGAGTCCAAGAGCCAGACATGTGAATCACAGAGACCAAAGGAGAAGTTTCAAGATGTAGGAAGTGATCCTCAGGCAAGACAAGACCACAGAGAGAAGGAACTTTTAAGGACAACAGAAATAATCACTGAAATACCATTTGGGTAATGAACCCACAAATATAAACAGCTAATATGACTTCCCCATCAATAGAAAATTCAATTCCTCCTTTAGTTTAAACAGACAAACTACTACTTCAACAACAAGAAAATACAGTTAAAAAAAAAAAACAACAGACATACTACTGTATACCGTTCAAGCCAGAGAATTGAATTTATAACCCGTTCTGAACAAAAGATGCATGAAACTCACGGGGCCCCAGGACTTTTTCTGGGAAACAAGTCCCAGCTGCTGCTCCTCTGACTTACATGTGCCCACTGTTCCCACAACTTCACATGACCTCCTCCCTCCTGCTCACCACCCCATGTCTGTCCCCAACCCCTCTTTTCTTTATTTCTGTTTCTTTCTCCTTTATTTCCCTAAATTGTTGTGTTTATGTGTCTGAGTCACATGCTGTTCTCTCCCTTCCCCACCCCACCTTCTGCGCACGAGACATTTAGAGGAGGGGCTCTCGGCTGCTCCACATCTTGGGGTCTCCTGAGTCTCTGTTAACTGCAAGACCTGACTTGACCCTCCCAGCCCCCAGGGAGAGAGGTGCAGGCAGGGAAGCTGGTCTGCTCCTTGGGTGGCTAAAATGCCTCTCTCTGGTCTTAGTCTCACTAGGTCTCCTCTCTCTCCCTCCCTCTCTCCCGCTCTCCCTCTTCCCCCCTCTCTCTGGGGGTGTGTGTGTGTGTGTGTGTGTGTGTGTGTGTGTGTGTGTGTGTAGTCTTTACCCTGAAAGACTGATATTAAATTATGCATTAAATGATGTTACATTAGCTAGAGCACCAGGTTTATGTCAGAGACAGAGAAAATTATAAGGAAGTCATTTAACTATCTAGCACACAGGAGGCCTCAAAAAATATTAACTCTGGGTTATCACCCAGGTCTTGATCCCTGTGGCCCACGCTGCTGCCTAACTAGCCTCTCTGTTACCTTGTCTTGGGCCTTCAATGCCTAGTCCCTAAGTTTACTACCTGTCCTGCCTGTTGGACTCAATTTCCTCCTCTCATCTCCCTCCCAGCCCAGTGGGCGAACGTCACTCCACACCCTGGCCTCCTACTGGAGTTAACCAGGCCAGGCCTAACTGCATCTTAATGAGGCTGTTGGTTCCTCAAAATGATTTTCTCAATAAATGGAGAAAAATTGCAACGACAATTGGGGGAAAGGAAAAGGGAAATGTGTAAAAGACATGACATGTGACAAGCATATCCAAGGCCATAAATACATAAATATGTGACAATTGCTTTTCTCATTAAATTCTCTTATTTTGAAACTTTCCTGGAAGGAATATGGTATGATGAAGCATTGTTACAAGATAGAGACTTTTATTCACCCAATCACGTGGAGTCCACCACATGAGACTGACTGGCAGCCAGAGAGGAAGAGTATGTCATTCTTGGGGACAGCGAGAAGGAGAGGACATTAGGTATTTGGGCATGGGCGGTAGGAGTGGGCACTGGGTATTTTAAACACCTATCAGTGAGGCATTGTGCTTTTACCACCCTAAAATTACACTTCATTAAACCCTACTTGTAGGTAATCATTTTATGAGCTACACAGTAACATTTAAATTCTGCCTTTCTAAACTCCAACTGGCAAGACAGCTGCAAACCCAGATTACACCCTGATGTGAAATAAACACACATACACGAGCAATGTCACAACAGCTCACTGTTCTTGCCAAACATTCCCCACAGAATTTGTAAACCTCTTGTGTATTTGCTGTCCCACAGGTAATGGGGGCTTCAATAGGGTGAAAAGAAAATGCAGGTGCATTGCCGTTGTGTGTGAGGCACCCCACACAGGCCGAGTCACAGCACAAGTCTGCACAGGGCCCGTGATGGCTGCCTCCACTCACCCCAGCCTGGGCTCAGCCCCACTGTGCAGTTACTCCATCTGAGAAAGGTCTCTCCTGCTAGCCCCCTGCAAACTTCAACCATAAGGTCAGTCTCCTCTCCACTCATCCTCGACGGTGTAGCGACCAGAAGCCAAGGCTTGAGCATTGGAGTCAGCTGCCTCTCTCTGGGAAACTATCTCTCTCCGCCCATCTCCCCTCTGCTCACCAGGTTTCCCTTCACAACCCCGGAGTACCATACCTGGCAGATATTGATGGGGCCTGCAGAAATGACTGCTCTTATTCTCTCTCTCCCCTTCCTCTACCCTCCCTCCCTCCCTTCCTCCTCCTCTCTCTCTCCCCCCCTCCCTCCCTCTCTCGCACCCTTTCTCTCTCACCCTCTTTCCTTCCCCCTTCCCTCTTTCTGTCTTTCCACTTTTCTCAACAGATAGATATACAAAACAGACAGAGACAGATCTGCATTCACATCGCATTTTGACTGAAAAATGCTCCTGTTTTCTCTTCCTGTCTCAGGATAAAACTCACCCTGCTTAGCCTGGCATCAGACCCTCTGTGACTGTCTTTGCTTGCTGGCCGCTGCTCAAACACCTATGTTGAGCCCACATAACCTCCATCCCCTCCCCAGGAGCAACCTCCAAGTCAAAAGAGCATCGCCCTTCCCGTTGGAGCCAAGGTAACAAAGACCCCCCCCCCTTCACTCGCATGGCTCAGGCTCTTCCGGAGGGTCCGTATTCCGTCCGGGAGCATATCTCCGCCCTGCTCGCTGACCACAGGGGCCTTCCCACACACGACCATTTATCTATTACTCACTCAGTGTGCATTCACTGGGCACCACTAGATCCTGAGCCAGGCGGTGTGCAGCATCAGGTGACTCTCACGGGCTCACATTCAGCAAAGTGGACTTGGCTTGTTTGACTTCAAGCGCACAACCGTGTCACAACATTGCAGTGCCACGGTCACTGCTTCTGGCTAGCAGGAACAGAAGGCTTCTCAAACACCTCACAGCCCCCAGAGATGAGATCCCAGGAGTGGGGGTGCATTAACATCTACTCTTATAAATTCACTTTCAAATCACATGGCCTCTTCTTCATCCTGTGTGGGAATGTCATCTTGCCCACCACCAGCTCCACAAACCAAAGATTCATTGATGGGTAGGAGACCTCATCCCTTGGAACTGCTGGTCGCTCAGTCCTCATGAATCAGGACCAATAGGCTATGCCCAAAGGTGGGACAAGTTTATCTGCCTGCCCAGATCATTCAGCACCTGGGTGGTTTGAAAACTGAGACCTTTCTAAACAGGAAGTCGACGGCAGCCTCCATGACAGAATTCTCCAGAAGCAGGCTGAGTGAGGAGGACAGATGACAGGCAGCAGCCTGTGGTTGGAGTGTTAGAACTTTCTGAGTGTTCCATTGCATTTCCCGTCACTGCTATGGTGTGGCAGACTGAAAAGCTTCTTGGTAAATTAAGGAAAACTAATAAACTGCATTTTGCTTTTTGCTAAATAACTCTAAGAACCTGAAGGTAAAGCATTTTGGCACTGAATTTAGGGGATACAAGTGAACATACAGTTGTTGCTAATGCCTTGAAATTTGTAGAAGGGCTCACGTACTTTAACCCATTTATGTTCACCAAGGCGCTGTGAGCTAACCCACATCTGCTACCATTTTGCAGGTGAAAAAAAAAAATTGGGCTCAAATATCCATCCACCTGCTAAGGGTTTTGTACAAGTAGCTAACAGTGAAGAGAGTTTCCAATCAGCCTTCCCCACAAAGAAGTCGATGGAGCCCATGTTCCCAAGTACACCAAGGCAGTGGGCTGTGGGCATTATTTCTAAGGTTCCTGAAAACGGCACACCCTAACCTACATTGGTTGCTGGCCAAATAATCTCACTCTCTTTTAGAGAAATAAAATCTACCTTCTCCCCACCACACCCACAGACCACACACATTTTCCAGTCGTCTGTTACAATGGGGAAGTTTCTAGAACTCAAGTTCAAGTTGGGGTGTCCAATGCTAAGGATCTAAGGGGGAAAAAGGCAAATCTTTTCTGTCCCAGAAAGTTAATTCTAATCTTTCTTTTACTTTTGTTTTACTTGAAATGGAAATAGCTCCATCTACCACACTTTAGTTTCCAAAGAAAAACTTCTGAGGTATTTCCCAGCTGAACAAAATAAAAAATGGATGCAAAGCTTCAGAGAGATTTAACTTGCCTGGCATTTTCAATGTTTTATCACAATTATTCAGCAGGGTTTCACCTTAGCCTCAGAACCACTTTTCACCAAATTCCCTAACATTCCTCTGAGAGGTTGCTCTTTTCTTCCACCTCTTTCCCGGTCCTGCCGGTCACTTCTTGGTCACAACTTGCTTGCCAGCGGTGGTTTGGTTTATTGTTTGTTCGTTTTATGGTCTAATCTAAAATATGTGTGGTACAGGCAATTTTCCAGTTTGTGTTAGTGGGTCACATCCTTCCCCAAGACACCTGGGCATCTCACGATACTATTAATGTGGCTCTTTCTTTCCTTGAAGCATGTTTACAAAGAGTGTGTCTCTACCAAGCCCAGCCCTGCCCTTCCCGACTTGTGAGACCTGGAGGAAGACTCTCATTCTCTCTCTAAATTGCAGTGAAAGGGGCATATCAGTAAATACCTAATAGAGTTTGTGAGGAGGAGAGATAAAATAACATTGAAAGTGTTTGCAACGTGTATAGGAAAACCTACAAAACTATTTTTAATGACCATTATTCTATTGATGTCCCTCCTCCCACTTTCCTTCCCTCTCTCCTTCTTTCCTTCCTTTCTTTGCTCTGCTTTAATGATGTCTCCATTTCCTTATTGGTAAAATGGTGATTTGGAACAGTACTGGCCTCACAAAATTTTTGTGAGGACTGAGATAATAAAGGAGAGGTGTTTGGTTTTATACTTAGCACGTAAGTGCTCAACAATGTATCTGCATCAGGTGCAAACACATTTCCAAGTCCTGTGACAAGAAGGGTAGATCCAACCATGTCCATTTTATAGCTGAGAAAACTGAGTCTTGGAAGGTTGAGGAGATGCCAAGTATACCTGCAGCCTTAACCTCTCCTGCCTTGTTGGAACAGGGTCATAATCAGGTGGTTGATCAGTAGAAGAGACCCAGTGCTTGGTGGGTAGCTTCAGTGGGGTTTTATATCTTGAAAGGCTCAGTGGGGAGCAGCAAGCCCCTCTGAACACGTGGCTAAGGACCCACGACAGAACTGACCAGCCGTCAGTTTGCTATTACCAACAGCTATTCATAAAAAATACAAAATCAAAGAAAAGGAGACTGGAAAGGAAGGAGACAGTCATTACATCCACCTTTTTTTCTTATTAACCATTTATTCCAATTTGATATAAACAATGCTTTTTGACTTGGGATCTCTGAGTGGAATACCTGTTTTTGCATTCATTTTGTTTTGTTTTGTTTTGTTTGGTATTATTTTTGTTGAGGTAATCTGTTTTAGGGGTACAGAGTCACACCTCTTCACTTTTCTTCCCTTCAACCTCTCCCACTGGTTGCTTCAGTTCTTCAGTCACATTTCTAGAGCTTATTTTTGTTTAGTTTCTCTGTTCCTTTGTTTTATTTCTATTTATTTCACATAGGAGTGAAATCACCCAGTCTTGTCTTTTTCCTTCTGATTTAGTTTGCTTATCATAAACCCCACCACTTCTATCCATGTCATCACAAATGGCAAGAGTTCATCTTTTTCACAATAGTGTAGTATTCCACTCTATCCATCTATATACCACATGCTCTTAATCCACTCATCTATCCTTAAGCACTTAGCTTGTTTACATAAATTGGCTATTGTAAATACTGCAATGAACACATGAGTACATATATCCTTTCAAATTAATGTTTTTGCATCTTTCAAGTAGATACCTATTTGTGGAATTCTGGATCTTAAGGTATATCTACTTTTTAAGTTTTGAGAAACCTCTGTCCTGTTTTCCAGAGGGACTGGTCCAGGCTATATTCCCAGCAAAAGTATAAAATAATTCCTTGACAAATTTGTGTTTGGTCTTTTTGATGGAACCATTCTCATAGGTGTGAGGTGGTATCTCCTTGTGGTTTTGATTTGCATTTCCATGACGATAAGTAGTAAAGAGCATCTTTTCATGTGCTGTTGGCGATCTGTATGTCTTCTTTGGAAAAGTGTCTGTTTAGCTCTTCTGCCCATTTTTTAATTGAGCTATTTATTTTCTTTTTGTTGAGGCACGTGAGTTCTTTGCAGATCCTGGATATAAGCTCCTTATCAGACAGACGGTGTGAAAATATTTTCTCCCATTTGTTTACTTTTGCTTTTGTTTCCTTTGCTGTCGGAGTCAACTCCCCAAAGACCTCACTGAAGCCAGTGGCACGGGGCGTCTTCCCTGTGTTTCCTTCTCTGTATTTTATGATTTCAGGTCTTGCCTCCATGTTTTCAATGCACTTTGAGTTAATTTTTGTATATGGTATGAAAAAGTGATCTAGTTTCATTCTTTCGCATGTGGCTGTCTGATTTTCCCAGCACCATTTGTTAAAATGACTCTCCTTTCTTCATTTTATACTCTTGGCTCCTTTTTATAAGTGTGAATTTAATCCTAGTTTCTCAATTATGTTCCATTGGTCAGTGTGTCTTTTTATGGAATACCTATTTTTTAAAGTCCTGCTCTTGGGCTATTTTTTAATCCTACCAGAATCTCTTATATCCCCCTTGTCCCTTCCCCTCCCCCTTAACCTCAGAGCCTACATGCTGTCTATTCATGTATTCTCATTTTTGTAAATATTTTATGTTGTCAAATTGCCTTTTATATAAATATCCAGTGTTTGTTTTTATCATTCTGGCTTGCTTTACCCCATACAATATCTCGAACTCCCTCCATTTTGCTGAAAATGACTGTATTTATCTTTCCTTGTGACTGAATAGTATTCCATAGAATAGATGTACCAGTGTTTTTACCTTTAATCCCCATTTATAAAAAGAGGAACAAAGAAGAAAACAGTCATTTTTAATGACAAACACTAAAATTCCATTCTTAGAGTGTAGAGATACCAGAGACATTTCTTTCAAAGCTTTCCAGACCTTCCCATTATTTCATAGTTTAAGCCCACAAAGGAGTGGGTCCTAGCATTTGGGTAGTAACACACCTGGGGTAGAAAAACCCTGGACTCCAACTAGTTTTGCAGATGTGATCTGACAGCAGGTTGTACAACTCCTTCTGGTAGGAAGAACACAGGTTGCAGGAAACCTGTGCAGGAAACCATCCAGCTCACATTTGTCCGAAAATAAGAAAGACAAAAAAACTCAGCTAAGAACACCAGTCAGGGAATTAAAGAGCTGGGCAAACAATAATTCCAGGCCAATGTCAGAGGAGATTTAAATAGTACACATCAGCAGAAAAGAGTGGGGAAACCTCCAGTACGCTGACTTCATTGATACCCCATTTATCAGCAATTACTGACTCCATTAAAGGCCGAGTTTACAGCAGAAAGAGAAGCAGAGCCTAAAATATGTCCCAGCAGATGGACGGAGAGTGTCAGTGATGCTGTATTTCAAAGGCATCTGCAGTGTTGTTATCATCCAACGTGGAGTCAGAGAGCCAGCAAATGATTTACTTGACCCTGGATAGGTAGAACTGACAGCAGAAACCTCATTAATCCCTCAGGTCACTCTGGAAGACATTAATTTGGTTTGGACTCATGACCAGAGGAGATTTTCCAGACATACACTAGGAATTATGAAATCTCCATGGCCGGAGAAAGTATGTCCAAATCACTTTTTGCATAAATCAAGCTGACTTTCTGAAAAAGGATAATATGCTTAATCAAGGGAGTTATGGAACTTCTTGTGCTTATTAGACAGAAAATATAACAGTATTTTATTTAGTTATCAGTTCTGGGAGAGAGATTGTTTTTTTTTTCCTCTTTAAACGAAAGTCTTCTGCCAACATGGAAGAGATCCTTTGTAAGGACTAAAAGAAAGTAGATATGTAAATAACTTGTTCACACAAAGATAGCTTTGCTTTGCTTTTTTTTCTCTTCTATTTTCACATGGGCTTATCCCTCATGTGGGCATCTGCTCTGATCTGATGCTCACTTGAGTTCCAGCTCATGCCTCCCCTTTTTCTAGAGCTTTCTCAATACTAGACACATCCTGATAAATAACCATCACTAGTGACAGGTGGTTTTATTCTGTATATTTTGGTCGCCTGGGCTAAAAAGAAGAAGTCTGGGCTGGAGGCAATTTGGGCTGAAAAAAAAAAAGTGCATAATCCTAAGCAGCAAATCCTCTCTGTTCTGCCTCCAACTCCATGCACACAAACACACATAAGGAGAATTAAAGGTCCCTGATCCCCAAAAGGAGTCACTTCTAATCCTGTGTAATTTAATGACTTTTAAGCTCGATGACTTTCCCAGAAATCCTGTTTCTTTGTCTCCTAACTAACTATGGAAGAAAAAGGTGTGGAGTATTTGGGGGGCAGGGAAGGGGAGCGAGTTGATTCAGTCCAGAACAAAGCTGTCAGTTGGGTTATTTACATCTGTGAATCAGTGAGTCACTTCATTTTAGGGACACTGAAAGACAGATCAAGGTATTCAAAACAAAAGTGTTCGAAAGAAAGAGATTGAAACACTGCTAAACAAGGCGCTTTACCTGAGTGTCTAATGCATAAGCCAAAAGCCCCTTTTCTGATGGTGTCTTCCCTTGTAAAAGTTGCATTCATCATGGTTAAAGCAAGGTTATCTCTGGCTGAAGAGAACATGCATTAGTATGTTTTACTCATTCAACACTGAACACTCCCTATCAACAATGTCTGCTTAAAGGGGACTGGGAGAACAGAAATTAATCACAGGAAGAGACAACTTAAGGGAGTTGGACTATAAAATGGAATTCATTAGTAAGCCATAAAGTATTACTGCTTTAACTAGCCTTTGCCTTAGACTCTGCTTCCTCTGCCCTGGGACTACACTGGCTGGCTCACCTGATGACCTAAAGCCATCACCAGCCCTGTTTGCTCACCCACTCCCACCCATCCTTCTCCCACTGGGGACAAAGAGAAGAGAGTCGCCAGCCCCGTGAGTAGAGGGAGCTTGCCGGTAGGGGGCAGGATGACAGGGTCTCTGGCCTCGCCAACTGCTGGACAAAGATCCAGCAGGAATTTAATCCAATACTAACAATAAGCCTCACATTCAAGGCCCTCTTTTCTTCTCATCCCATCTGCTGTCTTGGAATTGCATAAGCTCTTTTCATCTCACTTCTCATTTCAGAAAATCGACCTGGTTGTGAATATAGGTTCTGGATTTTGCAGACTGAGGTTCACCAGTTCTGGACTTTTTCCACTGTGTGAGCTTAAGCTAGTCACTCTCTAAACCAGAGTTCACTCAAGAGTAAGATAGAGATCACAATACTCAGAAACAGGGAGGGTGGGGGTGAAAGAAGATTAAGTAACTCATTGCAATTCTCTTGATACCCCTGTCAGCATCTCGGGCCAATGACCCCCGTTGTGCGATGCGTTTTCACTTGTTCCTGTTCAACAGTAAAAAGTAATGTAAATGTTGATCCCATCCTGATACTTTCAGTAGATTAAAAATGTGTTCCTGCACATGGTCCTTCCTCCTAATCCTCACCAGCTAGCACAGGCACCAGGACACAATACATATTGCTTCTTTGTTTCTTTGTTTGTTTGTTTTCACTGCTACTCTCATTCAACCCTAGCACTTGAATCTCATAGTGGAAGGATATTCAAATCCTTTCTCAAGAAAGCAGAGAAGGAGGGAGGTGGTTCAGCAGAAGTTTGTGTGTCTTGATTTACTTAAGTAGCCTGAAATGATTCATTTCATGGCCTGGGTACACAGAGTGCTGTGGGCAAGTCTTTATTCTCTGATGAGGAAATGTTGAGAAGAGAAAATAAAGCCACTCACCAAAAAATAGACTTCTCAAAACTCTTGGAATAGATCAAACCTCCACCAATGATCCCCCAGCTGCTACTTTTGAAAGCTCTTGAACCAAACTGAAAAATCAATTAACTTCCCAACACAGAAGACTTAAAATCAAGAGCTTAAGCAGAAAAGAACTTAAGGCAGTTAGTTTCTTCCCTAAGGCCACCACTGAAATTACATGCACATTTTTTTACATGTTAAAAGCTTCCCCCAGCTCCTGAGTCCACTTCCACATTTGCCATTTGTCTCAAAGTCAACCTCAGTCAGCCCTTCACATTGCTATGCACCGTGAATTGGTGAATACAGTCAGACCCTGGTTACACGCCTATAAAATAAAATAATCGGACTTAAAGACAGGATTTTTCAAAGTACCTATCTCATAGTAGGGCCTTCAACAATTGGCTGTGTGGTGGGACTGCACTGAATTGCAAGATCTATTAATAAGATGAGATGAGGATCCGCCTGCTGAAGCCAATTGTCGGCAAAGTATTAAAGACTGCACCATATGAAGCCACATAACAAGCTGATTATTTTCTTCAACTTCAAATAATGAATCCATTATTTCATAAAAATCTAAACTATTTGGTTTAACTGATCTTTTACATTAAAATATTTTTAATTTTCTAAATTCAATTCGTTCCTTTGTGGGAGCATAGAAACAATCTAAACCTTTTGTTTCCTAATGTGCAAACAAGAATGTCAACACTACTCTAATGTTTTTCTCAGGTACCCTTGTAGACATAATCCATAATGCTCAAGGACATAGAGGAAAGGGAACCCTTTGCACTGTTGGTGGGAATATAAAATCGTGCAGCTTCTGTGGACAATGGTGTGGAAGTTTCTCAAAAAATTAAAAATAGAATTATCATGACCACCAATATCAGTTCTGGGAATATATCCAAAAAATTTTAAAGCAGGACCTCAAAGAGGTATTTGCACACCCATATTCACAGCAGCATATTTCATACATGCCAAGAGCTAGTGGAAGCAACCAGAGTGAATGAATGAATGATAATAAAATATGGCAGAGACATACAATGGAATATGATTCACCCTTTAAAAACAAGGATATCATGTCACATGATGAGACACTAGGTTAAGTGAAATAAGCCAGGCACAAAAGGATAAATACTTTATAACTCTACTTATATGAGGCACCTAAGTAGTAAAATTCGTCGAGACAGTGATTTTTTTATATTCATACAAGAGTATGAATATACCTAACACTACTGAACTGTACACTTAAAAAATTTAAGATGGTTAATTTTATGTTATGTGCTTTTTAGGCAATTAAAAAGTAACAAAACCTCCAGAACTCATCATATATGTATATACCTGTTAATATTTTGATTTGTAGTTAAAATTCATTTTTTTCACTTAACCATATACAATTAACATTTCCCCATGACATTACATTTTCTTCTACAACTACATTTTAAGGGCTGCATAGTATTCCTTTGTTTAAATGACTACCTATTGTTGGATATCTAGATTATTTACAATTTATTGCTATTTCAAATAAACATGCTAAAATCTACTTTTCATTAGTTTAAAATTCATATTATCTTCCTTAAACTATGTCTTTATTTTCTTCAGCAATTGAGCTAATATGAGGGTGGGAATAAAGACATTTTGCTTCTAAAGCTTGTGGATTCTGAGAGCATGTACATTGGGATTCCAGACATAGGAAGGAAAATTGAGGGAGACCAAATCAAGCATTAAAAGAAGTAAAGCTCCCAGTTTGAAAATGGCAACAATTTTCAGCATAAGAATCATCAGAACTGACCTCTCACAAATTGCCCTCCTTCCCAGAGAACATCTAAAAGTAGAACAAGCGGACACAACAGGCATGGCTCAGCAGAGGACTTTCCACAAGCACAAGATCAGCCATCTGTACCCAGAGCAGACCTCAAGCCCTTCCTATGCACAGAATTATTTACTAAGATTTTGCTCTCCTAGTAAAGCAAGTGACCACAATTCTTTAGGCTGAATATCATCACTATCTCAGCGAGAAAACTGAGGCCCAGAGAGGTTCAACAACTTGCCCAGAGTCACACAGCTAACCATGTTCTGATCAAGATTCAAACCCAAGTTCCCTGTGCATTCCCCTGCAGTATGGTGCCATCTTGATGAATGTCATGTTTGATCACTGGGTTCTGAGCACAAAGGAACCTTGACTTGGTGCTATCACGGACTCCCAATTTTCCTTGGGTCTGAGGAGGCCAATGGTGTATACTCACCTAGGGAAGACGCTGGGGCTACTTTCATATCAGGCCTCCCTGTTGCCTGTTCCTGTCTTTTCTCCTCCCCCAAATGTTTGAGAAAAGTCTTTCTGAAGGAAGAGTCAGAAGAGTATTTCTGAAGGAAGTTAAATAACTGCAATTGGGAACGCTCTATTTTCAGAGGAATCGGGGCTGCAGATCTTATTTCCATGTGGCAATCGCGTGTGTTTATTAATGGAAATGACTAATGAGAAGCGCTCTTACCAGGGAACAGCTATCTGGTGCTAAGTTCCTGGGAACCAGACACTGGATTTTCAAGCAGCCTTGTTCTCTGCGCTCATTTGTGCCCACTCTCAAAGGCTTTGTCCTCAAATCTCCTCCAAGGATGGCTGTTCAGTAATGTGAAGCCCGACCATGACTCACGAGGGCCGCCTTAACTTTTATATTCATCTGTTTCAAACAATAATGAGGCCAGAGCGATTTGGGGAGCAGCACATGAGGCAAATTTGCAATCACTTCCCATGCTAGGGATCCCGGGCGCTAAGGTTGGCATTTTGTGACCCTATTAATGCCTGAGCTAAGCACTGGTAGGAAATCTGGCCGGGCAATCAGGGAAGCCTTGGTTTCTTTTATGTCAGTCAGTTTGGATGAAAGTCCTGCCCAAATCCACCCCTGAATTCTTCGTCCTAACCCAACTGATGGCTGCCCGGTAAACGAGTCCTAAAACACAGGGCTGCCGCGGAGGGGGCCACATCTTTTGGACTGTTTATTCTTAAGGTTGTACAGTTCTGATAGTTGTCTGCGGCCTACTAGCCAGCTGTGCCAGACTTGAGGGGATTGCAATGTTGGAAGGCAGGGCGGATATGCAAACTATTAATTTTTTAATTATTATAATTGCGTGGGCCAACTGCAGATTCCGAGTCCTCTCTCTTGGCTCCCTCATTTTTGGCAAAATACACCACTTGCTGGCTGAGTGAAGCCCTGCGCGGAGCTGGGGGCTGAGTGCAGCTTTCTCTCCCTTCACGGGCCCTCTCTAAAATTCACAAATGTGACTTTTGCCAAATAGTCATCTCTAAATCCATTTCCTTCTCATTTTTAAATACATCTCTTTTTTCATTCCAATGGATTCTGCCTCCCTGGAGCCCTGATTCCTCAGAACTTAAAACATTCATAAGTGACCACTCAACTGAGCAACAGCCTGGGCAGCTCGGGGACCCAGAACAGCAGAGCAGGAGGCAGAAGGGGGTCCAGGCTCTGGAGCCCAGCACGCTTTGCATTTCAAAAGAAGCAAGTGTTTTAAGAAAATCCAAATGGGAGAAGGCACTCTGGGCAGAAAAATATGTCTGAAGTGTTGACCAAAGCCAGGAGGTAGGTGAGGCAGAAAAACATAAACTGAATAAAAATACAAAGGCCCCAGCCAGGTGCCCCGGGGCACACTGAGGTGGAGCTCACTGTTCCTGGGCCTAAGGGGATTCAGGCCGCCCTCTGTTACCTTGGGAAATGCTCCCTCGTATTGTTAAAACTCACCCTTTGGAGCCAGAGAGCATAACGCCAAGAGAAACCTGAAGGACAAAGACAAATTTCCAGCTGGCTTCACTATATGTGGAATATAGAGTAACCAACCAAAGGGTCAAACAAAACCAAACCAGTAACAAACCCTTGATATCTGACAGCAAAACTGAGGGAGCCAGAGGAGAGGGTTCAGGGTGGGGTTAGGACACAGGGGCCCAAGGAAGCATGGTAGAGGATTATTAGGACTTTGATGATGGACACGGAGTGAGAACATTCATTATTAGAAGTTTGAACCTACAACAAATACAATGATGTAAACTAACTTAACCTCAATAAGCATAATTGGGAAACTAATAATAAAAAAATTATTGCAAAGTGAAAAAATAAATAAAATTCATTAAAAATAAATAAATAAAATTCATTCTTTTGGGGAAGTAGAGTAAAAGTATAGACAGGTGTGGGAATAACTCCCGGGGTTCACCAGAACATTGGTGACCCCTGGGGAGTGTGGCTACACTCAGTGTTTCTAATGCCTTTGACCTCATTTCTTATTCCTTTTTATTCTTTAATCCCTTTTTTTCTGTTTACTATCCTTACTTTAATGTTAGTCTGTCAGTTTAATGAAGTGTCATTGCTTTACATCCTTGTTAATATTTTGACAGCACAGAATTTCTCCAGTTGTAGTCACCAGAGTTGTTCCACCACCAAAGCACCCACAATCCTCCACCAAAGTCCATTCTGCTCTCCCCCCAGCCTCCCCTTCATGCTTTATCCCTTTTAATATCCAGGTGGTTTCCTAAGAATTTCTGAAAAAAATACATTAACTTCTCCAAAGCCCAGAGCTTGAGCCCTCCTCTGAGGAGCCCCAGGGCTGGCTCAGGGGTAGGCGGCTGCCTGGCCAGTCACATAGGCCCCCCCCCCAATTCAGGGAAACCAACTTGCTTTAATGTTCTGCTGTCAGTATATTAATTAAAATTCTTGGTAAATTTCAACAAGGGACCCACTTATTCATTTCCCACTGGGTCCCACAAAGCAGGCAGCCCATCCCAGGCCACACTCAGCCAGTCAGCTGTTTTAAGACACACACACAGCTAAGACCAGGCTGGGTTCTAGCCCAGGATCTAGGAGGACTCTCTGGCTGTCCTCACGAGTGCAGCTCTCACCCGCCACTCTGACTACTAGAAGCATCCTCCGGATAGCTCAGATCTTCTGTCTCTCCTCTAGTTCAACTTCCCTAATCTTCTCCTCAAAAACCAAAGACAGACAAGATGCAGAGGAGGAAAAAGTTGGTGAGGGCTGGGTGGCAATTCTCAGGATTGGTGAGAGGAAGAGGTTCCCCAACACCCCCCACACCCCCCCCCCCCCCACCCCCGTCTAGAACCAAGCAAGAAGGAAGTGACTTCCACTTATGTTTATTCTTCACCAGAAGTCACTCACTTTTAAAATTTTAGTTTGTGCTGGTGGGAATGCGAACTGGTCCAACCATTATGGAAAACTGTATGGCGGTTCCTCAAACTGCTAAAAATGGAACTTCCATCCGACCCAGCAATACCACTTTTGGGAATCTACCCAAAGGACACAAAAGCACTAATCCAAAAGGATACATGCACCTGTATGTTCATTGTGGCACTGTTTACAATAGCAAAGGTAAGGAGGGAACCCAGATGTCCAAAAATAGATGATTGGATCAAGAAGATGTGGTACATATACACAATGGAATACTATTCAGCATTCAAAAAAGACAAACACATGCAATTTGCAGCGACATGGATGGAATTAGAGGGGATCATACTCAGTGAAAGAAGCCAGAAAGAAAGAGAAAAATATTGAATGGTTTCATTTATAACAGGACTATAAGGAAACCAAATAGGAGAGAGACACTCAGCAGGTGGGGGGGGGAGGGGGGAGGGGAGGGTAAGGGCACAAAGTGGAGTAGAAAAGGACACAAGGGACCATGGAGATGGATCACGGGTGAATTGGTGGTGTGTTACCCAAGGGGAATATAAAATGTAAAAGACATAAATAACAATAAAAATATATACATTCCAAAAATAAATAAATAAATAAATAAATAAAAATAAAATTTTAGTTTGGATTTAATCCACCAAATAAGGACAAAAGAGCTCTACCCTCCAAGTCTTGATAAAGCCCCTCCCACTCAAAATGATGACTGAGTGACCCTTATGTGCAGGCACCATATCAGGCCCTGGGAGACACAGTGATGGAACATCTGTGTCCCCAACCTGCAAATGTCCATGACCTACTGGAGAGCTGGGGAAGCAAACAAACAGGCAGGAGTCAGGGTGGGCACTGTGGACCCAGAGGCCGGTGCTAAGGGCTGTGTAAGCAGAGGAGTTCCAGCCCCTTCCTGTGGGGAGGAGGCATCATGGAAGGTGCCATAAGGGCTGGAAAAAAGCACTGAAGAAACAAACACAGAAGAGTGTGTGGTGTGTCCGCTATTTCATTCATTCTTTTCAAATCGTAGACAAGACCCATGCTTAAAGAATATATACGGTTTATGTAAAGCACATCACATTTTCACATTTAGCATCTGAAATCAATATGCATCATATAATCAAACGGCTTTAGATTCAATAACATATAACAATGCTCATGTTATATTAGAAAAGATGGAGGCTTTCTGCTCCATCCCTGAAGTCTACGCCCCATAGGCAACCATTTTTTATTTTTTAAATATTTCTTTAAATAATTGCCTCTATATTTTAAATAGCACACTGACATGGTTATCTTTTTTCTACTGCAGGTTTCACCTGTTGTTCTACAATGCAAGAAGAGATTTCAGCTCTCTTTAACCATCACCTCCCCATTCCCAGTCCCTGACAACTACCTCTGCATGCTCTGCTTTTATGTTTGATTACCTAAATATCTCACGTAAGTGGAATTATGCAATATTTGTCCTTCGGTGGCTGACTTATTTCACTTAGCAGAATGTTCTCAAAGTTCATCCATGATGCATCATATGATAGGATTTCCTTCTTTTTGTGACTGAATAATATTCCATTATACGTATATCCCACGGGGAAATGCAAACAAAATCCATTATGAGATATCACCTCACACCCTTTAGGATGGTGTCTTAGTCCAGGTTATAATCGAAAAGTACCATAGATTGAGTTACATATAAATAACATAAATTTTTCTCACAGATCTGGAGGTTCAGAAGTCCAAGATCAAGGTGCTGACATATCTGCTGTCTGATAAGAGTTGTTTCCTGGCTTGCAAATTGCCATCTTATTATTGTATCCACACACAGTGGAGGGCAGAGAGAGAAAAAGATCCCATGTCTCTCTTTTTATAAAGGGACTGATTTTATTCATGACCTAATCACCTCCCAAAGGCTTTCACCTACTACAGTAACTGAGAATTTAAGATTGAACATACAAATTGGGGGAAGGAGATCACATTCAGCCCATTGAAGATGGTTAACAAAAAAAAAAAAAAAAGATGGAGAAATTGGACCTTGTATATTAGTGGTAAAAATATAAAATGTATAGCCACGATGGAAAATACTATGGAGTTTCCTTAGAAAATTAAAATTAGAAATATTTTATGATATAGCAATGCTACTTGTGAGCATTTGTCCAAAAAGATTGAGGTCAGAATATGGAAGAGATTTGTATCCCCACAATCAGTGCAGAATTATTCATACTAACCAAGATCTGGAAACAACCTAAATGTCCACGGATGGATAGCAGATAAAGAAAATGTGGCAATAAATTTTTGAAACATTTTGTGTCTTTATCCTACATTGACGCTGAGCCCACAGTTAGGCTGTGCCTAGCACTGTGTGTCAGGGTTGCTTCACTAGGCCTTGCCTCCAGCCTGCCTTCGAGAGGCCTCGGCCGTAATGCTTGCCAGTCCTCTGGGCATGACCTGATTTGCTCCTCCTCCTTTTAATCTTCTCTGCCAAAGGTTTTAAGAACTTCTCAGACTGCTGAGTGCTCTGAAATTTCACAATTACATTCTTGGTATGTGTCTTTCTAACGTGTACTCAATAGACCTTTTTAATTTGGAAACTCATATCCTTTACTTGTAATATTTCTTAAATAATTTCCTCCTTTCCATTTTCTCTGTTCCTTCTTTTTGGAATTCCAATTAGAGGGATAATTTCCTCCCTTCTACTTTCTCTGTTGTTTCTTTTTGGAATGTCTATTAGTTCCTGGTCTAGTCATTTAATTTTCTTATCTTTTCTTTCATATTTTCTAGCCATTTATTTTGTGTGTTTTTTTATTTCTTCAGCCTTATTTTTCAGTCCTATATTTGCTATTCTATTTTGCTTTTTCACTTACAGAGGCTCTTCTGTTCTCTAAATGTTCCTTTTTAAAATAAAATATTTTTTTCTTCTATAGTATCTTCACATATTTTAAGGATATTAACTAATTGGGGAAGATTTATTTTCAAGTTTGCTTCTGTCACTTGCATTGTTTTCCCTTCCTCTGAGTTCCATTTTTCCATGTCATTGTTGTTTGATTCATTTTAATTCTGTGATGTTGCTTTTGTCATAATTTAATTCTATTTTCACCTTAAAGTCTTTTCTCAAGTATTTGGTGAGCTTTAATTATCCATCCTTATGTAATAGTAAGCATTAATATTACTAGAACAGTTTTTGCATGAATCTTCCCAGTTGTATACTTTATTGAAGATGGAGACCTGGTCCTTTCCCTGGGATCCCGTTTCTTCATCAAGCTTCCCCAATCTCCTGCCAGGAGGGGAACTATCCACTTTCCAAGAGCTGAAAAGGAAACTGGACTGTACGTGACCCTCCTCTTCACCCTCCAGCTTTTCTATGTGATACCCCCTCCTCTGCTGTGCCTGCTCTTCCTGAACCAGGCTCTCTCCTGCTGCTCCTGAGTGAACTCTGGGGACTGGTTATCAGGGAAGAGGCAGGAGCCTGGCTGTCCAGGCTGGCGAAAAGGACCTGGGACTCTTTATTCAGACCTGTGCCTTCAATCTGATGCTCTTTCCAAGATACTGTGACTTGGTTTTCAATGGTCCTTCCTGCCTACAGAATCACTTACTCCTGGTCTAGTCACTTTCCTGCTTCCAATATTTTTCTTTCCTTTTCCCTGATAGGTTTTTGCCTTTTGTATTCCTTTTCGCCACTGTAGTGGTATTTCTGAGGGGGAAAAAAATCATCTTTAACCAGAATCTTATAGACACATATTGGCTAAAATTTTCTATTTGTTGTTTCCTCAGTTTTCCAAATGTGAAGAATTTTAAAGCATAACAGAACATTATCATTACTTTTTCTTCAGCACCTATGGTGGACACATAGATTTTTCTCTGCTTAGATGTACAAAAATGTCAGGCGTTCTGGGATAGTCACGATAACTCATGTGAAAGAGACAGACTAGGAGAACCCTCTATAAATTAAAACTGAGAAAACCCTTCACTAGACCAAAGTAAAACTACTCTCACAGTGCTCCTGTACCATTCATATGTCCACAAAATGTCCATTCTCTCAGAACCCTTCAATTCCCCAGCAACACCCTCTTTGAAATGGCCAGAGGGAGAAGGCAAAGGCCTGCAGGGACTGAACCAGATGTGACAGACATGTGGACCTGCCCAGCTCCGACCCCTTCACCCACGGCTAGGTGGCCTCCTCCGTATGGTGGGTCTCTGACCATGAATGATTTAAGAAATCCCGGTCCAGCATCAGGCAAGTGTTCCTGTAATTTGCATCACCCTCCCTGCTCCACATGTAAGAAAAGGAGTCACACAGCACTCATAACTGAGTCTGAGTCTCCACCTAGGAGCTTGCATCATATCCCACTCTAGAGACTGAGATCAGGGATGTTTCCTGGGGAGCCACAGGCAGCCTCCCCCAGTGCTGCCCACTCACCCACTGGTCAGCTTCCAGATCTTACTTCGTCCTGGGCAGCCTCACCTCGGTTAACCTGTCCAGGCATTAAGATACTATCTACCCCCAAACTTCCCTAACCAACCTGCCACTGCATGTGATTTCCTCTTCTGAAATACATTCCTTGACATCAGCCATGTAAACTTCTGTTTGAATGAACTCATCTAATGCTTCCCTCAAGGCTACATTTGATAGGGGAGAGAAGAGACAGTTACAGGGATTTGGGATTGAGAGAAGGGAAATCAGAAGCCAGGAGACTGCCCCTACTCCCGCGTGTCGTTCTGTTGAAGCACAGCCTGCCTCCCTCCCCCTCCACACACTGCCCTGCTTGGTCATCAACCTGTCACTAAGTTCTGTCTGATTCCCATCCTCACACCATTGTTCTGTAATCTCTTAGTTTCTGGCTTATTCCTGTTTCACCCGAGATAGCGCAGGGTTTTTTCTTCATTCAATTAACATATTATATTAAGTATATGTCATACAGTAGGGTTCTCCATAAATGCTTATTAAATAATCGAATCTTTAGGAGACAGTTCAATCTGCTGCTTCTGTTACCGTTCTAAAAAAATACAGTTTATGATGCTAAGTCAAAAAATTCAAAAATGATATTCAGTGAAATCAGAGAGATTTCGGCTGTAGGATTTAGCACCCTGACGGCAGGAGTGTCCAGACAACTCACTGTTTACAGCTCCCACCCCAGGACTTCTGACCTCTTCAAACTGTTCTCCAACCCAAGGATCAGTGTTCATTCTGTCCAAAAGTCTACAGATCCCTAGAGGTAAGCTAGTCACCACCCATCCACTCTGGAATGGCAAAATCGAGGTCGCTTCCCCTTTATGTCCAAGGAGGCATTATAGCTCCCTTCAAATACAAAGCCCTGGCTCAGTTTCTCCCGTTTCCCAATGGGCATCATCATGCCTCACTCTCAGAGAGTTAGTCGTGGGAGCAAAAGAGAAAATGTGATCAAAACACCCAGCACGCTCCGGGTATACAGGTGATGCGCGGTAGTCACTGTTAAGTCACTGACTCAGTGGCTGCAGACAGAGAGGAAGACCAGGTGGCCTCGGGGAAGCCTCTGGAGGCCGCCTCCTTGGCCAGGCACCCGCGCTGGGAAGGGTGAAGATTGTTTATTCCAGACCAGATCCACCCGTCCATTTCCACTAGCCTGAATTCCAAAGCCTGTAAAAGCATTAAGGGACCGGGCTGCGGGAGCCTCCCAGGGGCATCACGACCTAAACAAGAAGGCGCTGCGCCCCTGCAGCCGCTCCAGTGCCGGGTGGCCTCACTCCAGCCTCCAGCCGGCCTCCCGACCTCTGAGTAAATCAACAGGCGGAGCAGATACAATAAACATTTTCTCCAGGCCTGAAATCAGATCTGCAGATTCCTCGGCCCCTCGGTGCTGGGCAGACTGTAATTACAGGATATGTTAAATTTGCTTTATAGCTCATCCTGATGGCTGTGAAGTGACCACACCAGCCCCGACAGCACCCCGCTCTGGTCGGCTACCCAGGGAATGAAAAGCAGATGTCTGTCTGAAGTTAATCATCAAGCTGGCTCTCGCCCCAGCCAAGCAGGGCTCACCATTTGCTTAGAGAAGCCATGTAAAGTGGCGATAAGCCGCTGACCTCCACCCCGCGGTGGGGCTGCCACTCCAGGGGGAGATAAGCCCTTTGACACCAGCAGAGGTGACGGGGGAGGGAAATGAGCAACTGACAAAACCCAAAACTTCACCCAGGCATGAAGTGTCTTTGGGGTTCAGACTCATTTCAACCCCCAGGTGCCATAGAAGAGCTTCCAGAGACCTGGCAATGTGGCTACTTAAGCATAGCTTTGCTTAGAATCTAGAGATAGCATTCAGCTTGCACACAGCAATCTTGGAATTCCAGAGCCCAAGTCTTTTCCACTTCACGGCAGTATTCCTCCCTGGCTCTGAGATACTCACACAATACACAAATGTCTCACTGAATGACTCTCCTGTTGGGACCTAACGTTGTAAATCTCAGCAGTAGAAATGACATCACAGGCATCAATATTAATAGTTATTCAAAGGAGGTGTCAACACAAGGACCCAGATTGAAGAAGTGAGGTGGGACCCTGGAATCTGCACTTTGGGTGAGATTCTGCAGGTATTTCTGATTCAGACACACGCTTTCTAGAAAGTGTGTTCCAGAACCATGCTTTTGGGCCTCTCAGGTGGCAGCAGCAGTTAAGCGTGGCGCTGTGGAGCTGTCAGCAGCAGCGAAAGGAGTTCGAGGCCCAGCAGGGGAGATTCCCATATGGCGTGGCAGACCTCTCCTGTCTCGGCCACTGCTCCCTCAGCAGTGTATTTCCGTTGAGCTGCCTGTTCTGCTCCCCACTCCTGTCTCTGGTGAACCCTCTCACCACCCCACTCCTCTGGCCTGTACCCTAGCTTGCATGCATAAATAAATAAATCTTAAAAAAAAAAAAAAAAGAACCATGCATTTGCTTCTGAGTTAAACCAGTATGGAGACACAGAAAGAAGACCCCCATTTTTTTTATCTCCTCCAGTAGAACTGTAAGTGGGGGAGGCGCTTGGCATCAGGTCCATTTCCATGCCATTGTTTTAAGGAATCAGAGATTTTTATGCAGAACAGCCTGGGTGTTCTGACAAAACTAAATGTCATGAAAAGTCGTGCTCTCAAGCGCTCAAGTCAGAAACTTCTCTACAGAGCATTTGTTCATTCTTGAGAACTCATTTGTTTTCTCTAATTTCTGCCTCAAATTTACAATGATCATACTTTTAAGAACTAAATATGCTTGTTTTGTTTGACTTAGTGTCTATTTCTCCATTTGATGACTCCTCTTTTTTTGAGAGGGGTCTGATTTGATCAAGTAAAACATTAGGCATTGGTGGGAAGATAGTCAAGTCAATATATGATGCTTATTCTTAGACCACAAAACCTAGGAAATTCTCAACTGAATACTGTTCTCTAAGTCCTGGTCTAGTATGAATTATTATATTTAATATATTTAACTTTCTTTATAATAATGGTTTAGGGAATAACAAATGGTGTGTCCCTTAAAGACCAATGCCGTCTCTTTTAGAATTTAAATTTCTTTTTTCGTTGTTTGTTTTTTCTGAATATAATAAGAATAATATATCATTATAAAAATTCACACATTATAAAAATGAATTAAGTAGAATGTCCACCACAAGTAGATTGAGAGTTAGACTTGGAGTAAAAATCAAGAGTATCTCTCACACACATTACTGGGCTGAAATAAAGACTTTGCTTTTAACAGGACATTTTGGCTCCTCAAAATGGTTCCTCGAAAAGGAATTTCTTCCTAATGAGCAAAATTCACCCTCTCATATTCCACTATCTCACCTGCACTCCTTTGCCTTTCCAGCTTTGTATTCCTCCATTACCTTAAATACTATATTACATACTAGACATTTATATATTTATTATTTTTTCATTGCTGTGTCTCCAGAACCTAGAACAGACCCAACATATAGTAATTGCTTAGTAAACATCCACTGAGTGCTGAGTGAACAAATCCACTCAGGTGCTGTTTCTGCTCACTTCCGTCATTCTTGATCTGCGCTTACCAAAAGTAACTACCTTTCTTTGTGCTTCTATCTCTGTTGTGTCCAGACAGCCACTGCCCTTTATATTTAAAGTTATTCAAAGGAATTCTTTCCTAGGATTACCCTGTGTTCATCCCCCACATGACCACGAACATCTTGAAGGCACAATGCCGTTCAAAACCAGTTACCTGACTCAAAAGTTGTTTGGCTTCCTCAACATTGCTCCAAGGACAACCCCCACATCTTCAAACATTACTCCCCTGCAGATTCACTTAAAGCGGGGTGTTTAGCCATCCCTTCCAACAGATGAGGTGTAAGCCCCTTCATTTATGGGGTGGTCACTCTCTTTACTATAGCTGGGGAGACTCCACCCACTCACTCTGGAGAGAAATGTTCAACCTTTCCAAGGTAATTCTAGTTTTTTTTTGTGCCTTCACTGCTGATTTTGAAATAATCTACATTTCCAGGACATTAGGAACACCTGCATTCCAATTAGATACAAACATTAATCAAACCCAAAAGCAAAAGATTCCGGGGTTATATGTTATCCACACTCAGCTCCTCTCCCTCAGGAGAGATGATTGAGCATTGATTAGAAGTCCTTGTTGATGATGTTGCTAAAACTGTTAAAAAAAAAAATTCCCTCACTTCACAAGATGGATTATATTGGGCAACATGAAGTCATGATGACACGGCACTAATTTTAGCTAAGTCTTCGTTGCTCATGTCTGTCAACTACCGCCGAGCAAAGGAGAAGCAGTCAGCCACCCTTTCTCTGTGGGTGAGCTGCTGCTCCATCAGGGGCCCAAACAAGCCTGAGGCAGACAGACTAGTTCATTCCTAAACCGCACAAGCTCTTCTGGCTTTGCTGGGGAGCCCACACGCCATCTCACCACCTACTCAGGCAAGGTGAGAAAGGGGACCGTGAGGGTGACCTTGCCTCCATCGTGGTCTTGGAGGGGTCTTGCTAATCCTTATCTGCGATCTTCTTTGATTTTCCTGTAATCCTGAAAGATGTGTTATAATGTTCCAGGAGAGCAATGTCCACGGAGCTCTTTGGCCTCTCAGTACTCGTGGGATTGCTAGGGGTTTGGTTTATTTAGTTGCTTGGTTCTTTTCTTCATTTGCTAGTCATTGAAGTCTCTGGGAATTTGAATGAGATCCCGACCTACTTTGTTTCTTACTCTTCTGATCTTACTCTTAATTGGTTTCCTGGAAAGTCAAGAGACTCAGCTTATAACACTTCACATTTTATCATGGTCTCTATCTGGTCTTCAGCTCTATGAACTTTCTTCAGTGGAGACCACCAGCATGATGAGATCCTGGACTACTCTACAGGTGTTGCCTTGGTCCTGGAGCCATTTGATTCAACTGGAGCCCAGTATTTCATCTTTGCTCCTGCCAATGAGAACCCTTTTCATTTTTTCCAACTTTTCAGAGCTCTTGAAAGCTAAAACACACTAGTGACTGGGGGCAGCCAGCATTGTATTAATTGAGAGGCTGCATAATTAAGATTACATTAGAGTCTCAGTTTTGCAATTTATTCTGTGAGTAATATGAGTAATGACCTTGGCCAATGTCCCTTCACCTCTTTAAGGGTTGGTTTCCTCCTCTCTAAAATGGCAGTAATTATAATAACTACTTTTCAGGGGTTATGAGCAGCTCAAGTAAGCGAATTAACATGAAACTTCTTTGTACAATGCTAAACTAATGCTTCTCATGGGGCCGGGGAAGTGCTTATTACAGCCCAAATATAGACTGATTCTCTATGGGAGACACTGCAAGAAGAAACAGCTCCAAATATCAAGACTTTGATCTCTTTTTAAACTCTGTCTCACTAGCTCAATCATTTGACCAATTCTTACTGGAACATTCTTATATGTCAATCTCTGCCAAGGTGCAAAGGAAAGTCATTGCTGCTCTAAAGGAAATTGAAATCTAAATTGCTTAGTAGTTGCCCTACCTTTTAAAATGGGAGAGAGGAGAATCCATAAGGCTAATCATAAGAGGAAACAAGAATCTCACTGGAACTGAGGAACCAGGCTGCACTAGAAGTAGACTGAAATGTCAGTCATCACCCAAGACAGGGGTATAAAATGTTCCTGAGCACCACAAAACTAATCACTAGCAAGAAGAGGAAGAGTTCCCCAAGGAAGTAATATTTAAACTGGATTTTCAAGTATAGTGCAAGAGTTCTCTTGGTCATTGAATGTGGGGAGGACATTCCAGGCAGTGGGATTGGCGTCAAAGAGCTAGGAATACTCTAGAAAAAGCAGTGGTTCACCAAAGTTAGATGATAGGGTCCTTATAGGAAGGGGGAGATCTGGGACTAGATGTACTAGAAGAAACCATATAATGGGGAGTTTGGTACACAGTGATTTTATCAAAATGCATCAGGAATCCATTGAAGCACTTTAACATGGAAGACATTTTAACAGATTTGCCTCTCAGAAAGATGGTTAGAGGGCAGTATGGAGCATGGGTTGATAGAGCAGGGAGACTGGAGGTAGGGGCAACCAGCTAGGAGACTGTTCTGTAGTTGTCCAACAGAAACATGATGAAGAATGGAACTCAGCCAGTAATGGAGCAGAAAGAGGTCCAGGCTAGTCAAGAGGTGTGTTAAGTAAGAATGCCTGCCCTCTGGGGCTTAGAGTCACAGGGGAAAGGAAAAGCTAGCAAACAAATACCAATGACACCCAGCTGTGGATCTGTGAGGCCAAGTGGACAGTAGCTATAGTGGGTGCTGGGCAAGTTCAGAAGAGAGATGACTTCCAGCTGGGAAGCTCCAACAAAGCTCTGGAGGGAGTGGCACTGGAGCTTCAGACCAACAAATGAGCAGGATTTGAATAGGCAGAAATATTGTGAAGAGCATCCCAGGAGGGAATAGCAAAAGCAAAGGTCTGAAGAATAAAACGTGTGAGACCAGTAGGGAAGATGGCAGAGTGGAACTGACAAAGCACACTCAGAAACCAGCCTCCCCTCACTGCCCCAGCCTTCAGCAGCCTTCAGGATTCCCTCAGCTTTCCCACTCAGCCTGGCAGACTTTCCTAAAAACCCCTTCTTGGTAAGGGTAGAAGAATTAGACAGTGCCCTTATCTCAGAAGACCAGAGATCGCGGCCTGGACACAATCGAGGACCTGCAACAGCACACCCAGAAATGACACCCAGGACGCAGGATGGGACTTCATCAAAAGGGGTTTCTGTTACAGATCTGCTGGGTTTTCTGAGCCTGTTCTACAATCCAGCTCTTATTTCTTTTGGGCAAATGCCATGAGGTTCAGCACTTTGTTGTCCTGAGTTGTCTTCTTAGATTGTTTCAAAGACGAGTCACACACACGCGCGCGCACACACGCCAGGGACTGAGGCAGTGGCTGAGACTCAAGCCTTCAACCTGGCAACAGCTCAGGGCTCCCGCCTGCAGCCTCCCTGCCTTGCCCACCTGGGCCGTGAGGGCCGTGTGCTGAGAGCGCCCCCCCCTTCTTCCTCCCACTACTCTTTATTGACAAGCAGCCCAGAAAGCTGCTTAGCAGTAAATGAAGCATTTATCCTTTAATTTTCAGATGTGTGTGATCTGAAAAAAATAACAGAGAAGAAAATATCCTGAGGACGTCAGAGGGAGGGAAATGTGGGGAACAGATGCTGCTACTTGTTTTTGTCCCCGTTTTATCTTTTAAAAATACATAAAACATGAATAACTAGAGAGAAATAGTTCCAGCTTTTAGTAAAATCAAAAAGGGGAGTGTTAGAGTTTGGGTTGAACTTCTTACATGTTATGTTTCATGGCTACTCAATACACTTCAGGAAATAAAATTCTAGCACAGGAACAGAATTTGAGAGGTGACTTAGTCAGGTTCCTGGTCTTTAGGTTGGTAAATGGGCATCTAGACGAGAAAGGAAAAAAATTTTCCTTTGATCCAAACTTTTGAGCTTCCCCTTACCTGCCTTCCTAACCCCATTGTACTCTTTGGAAAATCAAAGCACTCAGACAAATAGGCCTCCCTCACTCCATTGGGCTATTGGTGACCTACTGAGCCTCTCCCAAGTGCTAGGTAGATAACAGGTTCACGACTATGATTCCTGCATTTCATTTACACCATTCCTGACACAGCTGCGTGGGGGATACTATAATAGAGGAATCCAAGGGCCACGTGGCATGGAGGCAGGGTGCTGAGGAGCTAAACCAGGCCAAGGATGACCTTGGTCGTAGTATGTCTTAAATTAAGCAACATAAATATATAACCATAGCAATATCTGTGCATCGTGCTTTAGTTTTAAAAGGCTATTTACAACAATCCCATGCATCTTCCTAGCAAACAGTTCAGGTGGTTTTATTATTATGCCTGATTTATATATAAGGAAATAGAGGACTGAATTTTCAAAAACAGTAGCTGTCAGGGTTGGTGTCAAGTTCAAGTGTTGGGACTGAAGGTCTCCTGCACATTTCTCCCCTATACACTTTTACATCATTTCTAAATTAATGTCAGGGAATGTTTCTAGTGTAAGGTGCTGTGGTGTGTTTGGTGTGAGGAGAGAGAGGATAACATACAAAGATGAGCAAACCTTCCAGAAGTTAATAGTCTGCGAGAGGAAGAACCATACGATCATTCACAGGAGCTTTTTTGTTTATGGTTTTGCACCAAATAAGTGAAACAACACTTGGTAAAGGGCTGCAGGGAGGGCGACACCTCGTCGTGGGCTGTCATGTGCTGGGCACGACAAGGATGGGTGGAAAATCAGTAGCTCACTGGGACTCAGCAGGTTGCGGTCTTTCCTGTCCCTATTGGGTGACTTGAGTGGTTCCCTTTGCCCCCCAGACCACGTCACGGTTAAAAGGGGTCACACACATAAAGCATGTATCCCAGGACCTGGACCAAACCAGTTTCACTCAATGGTAGAGAATGTAGGTGGTGGTAGGGGGACATTCCTACTAACATAATCACCACCAAGTGCCTACAGATACCCCAGAGAGGGACCCTCAGGTCACCCCCTAAGGGGCTTCTTGCCCCTCACCCAGGTGCTAACAATCTACAAGCCTCCTGAGAAGCGGCGCTAGCCCCCTCTGCCCTCCCCTCAGTCCCTATGCCTGCAACCTGCTGAACAATCATTCCATGAAATGGCCTTTTCTTTGGGAATCTCCCTGCTTTCTGGAACATTCTGTAGAAAGGACAGGCCTTTATCCCAAGGACCTGGAAATCATTCTCTCCAACCCCAGCAGCACTTCAGCAGGTGGGAGCAGGGGTGCCCTAGTATAGGGGTGCTCTCCCCTGGAGGTTCTTTCTTGGTCTGCTATTATTTACTGCATAACTCTGGGCTGTGTTATTAGCAGTCAAAGCTGTGGGGGACCCAGCTGCCACAAAACAGACACATAAAGAAAAAATGTGAAGCCACAAATGAAGTATTGCAGCTGAAATCTGTGAGGAGCCGGTTTCTATTTAGAGCCCGCAGCCTCCCCATCAGGTCTCCATATACCACTCTCTTCCCCCAACGCATGCTCCCTCAGCCTCCCTCCTGCCTCCACTGGGTTGTCAATGAACCCCTTGGAGGAGAGGCCAGAGGGTGTGCCAACAAGAGCCTTGGCCAGGCCAGCCAGGGCACCAGGGTCCAGGTTGATTCTGCCAATGGAGAGCTGTGGGTTCTTTGGCAAAGTATTGAAGTTTTCTGAGTCTTCATTTGAAAATGACCAGAAGAGCGGACCCTCAAGTCTAACCATCTGTGACTCTGTGACTCGCCTTGCAGCTCAGCACATTTTTATATAAATCACAGACACACAGTCACTCCACAGTAAGTTAGCTGCATTATTATCAACTGTTGCAATAGTTGTGTCAGTTTGAAATGAAAAGCAAAAGAATTCTTGCATTTATATGATTGACAAAGGTTACTTTTCTATAAGATAAAAAAATCTGATTTAAATAAGAAAAAATACAAGCCATCAAAATAAAAATTTTTAGAGAATATGAGTAAATAATTCACATAAAAGAAGGTGTAACTAATAAACAAAATTTGGAAACGTGTTTTCTTTTATGAGTAAAAATATAAATGCCAGTTAACGTAGCATTGATATATTAAGGCATGTTATAAATTCTTATTAATCAAGACAGAAGCTTCTGCATCAGGAACAAATAAATAGAGCAATGGGACAGAACAGAGAACTCAGAAATTAGCATGTCTAGGGGGCTGGGGAGGGGGTGGGGTACCTTTATGTGTGTGGGTATGTGGGTGGGCGGATATATACTTGACACAAGATAAAGGTTGCAACACAAAGCCACAGGAGAAGACAAATGATTTAGTAGATGGATCTGGAAAATAAGTTCCCATATGGACATGTATAGGACTTTGACAGATATAAAGCATCAATTCTCAAAAAAGTTACATGAAAGTCTAATACACATTTGAAGAAATGCTCAAAATAATCAGAGAAATCAAATTAAAACTCCAATGAAATAGAGAGTGTCATCAGAAAGTGAAAACAGCTGGTAACAGTGTAAACTGCAACTGCCATTCTAGAAAGAATCTGCCAGCCTTCAAAAAACTAAATTTTTTTTCTGACACAGTGAATGCCTCCTGGACATAAATCCCTGAGAAGGTCTCCCACCGGCCTGTAAGTGTTTGTATGCAGAAAAGCTTGCTGTGACATTGTTTATAGGGGCAGACAGTTGGAGGCAAACTCACTTGTGTTCACTAAGGAGAATGAGTAAGTTATGCACAGGAAATGCACATTATAGCAAATGATGCAGTAATAAACTAAAAAGCAAAGATAAAGCTAAAAAGTAGATCAATATCAAGAAATGGAACAAGAGTTATAATGCAATTCCATTAATGTCAGTGTCAAAGGCATGCACAAAGCCTTATTTCACAAGAACATAAGTTTAAGTATCTATTGAAATGAATTTCTAGCAAGGATCTAATAGTAAGGATTCAGTCAAGAAAATAGAAACCTGCATATAGGAAAGGATTTAATTCAGCCATTATGGTGCTTTAGAAACTGGGAAGAACTAGAGCCATGAAGGACAGGTCACTATCACATTTCCTAAAAAACAGGAAGCTGATACTGTCACCCACAAGGACTAAGGAAAAGCCAGCAATGCTCACACCTGCATTTGCACAGGGCAGATTATGGGAGAAATCAGCATCTCACAGCCCACACGCCTGCCTAGCACTGCAGAGAAGAATAAAAACCCTCCAGCCCTAGTGTGGGCATCTCCCATCAGCAAAAGATAAAGTGGAACCCCTCTGATAAAGAATGACGAAATGTCCACTTGCAGCTTCAGGATGTGGGGAGAACATGGAAGGGGATAGGAGTGGTGCTAAGTAGTAACCATCTCTGGCTACACAGGACCCAAACACACACTTCTCTATTTATCTCCTAAACAGCAGTACTATCAACAGTTTATGACTAACAAGTACAATTATCCCTTAACAAGTAAAGAGGCATTCACTCTACACAAAAAGTCCCCAAATATAACATCATCATTTTAATCACCATTTAGTTCAATCACAGTCTCTCTGCAGTATATGTGGTCCATCTCAAGACTACGCACCTTACTGCCAACAGCACAGCTTTCTGTAAGGTAGAAAAAGACTGAGGGAATGAAATTGTTCATTGCTTAATATAGACAAATAAACACCTATGTGCATATACCTGAGACGTGAAAATGGGAATAGCCGCCACAGTCATCATTTATACAACTGACCCCAAGATCCTACTTAGCATTTGTGACTCTCTTGGCACCACCTATTCTATGTTTTCTTTGTACTGCTGCTGCTTCTTCAGGGGCCATAATTCTGGATGTAGTGCAGTGACCCAAAACTTGATTCCTAAATGGTCTGTGCCATAAGCAGCCCTCCCTGTGTTGGGCTATTATCGTATTCCATTAAATTTTCGCTGGCATGAAATTCCCCAGCTTCCAAATCTCTGCTTTCTGACACTGTTGTAATACAGCAACCCTGTTTGAGGATTATCCACTTTAGATGAACATAATTACACCCTTCTTCATCTCTTGGATCAGTGACATGAGGCAAACGAAATGAAGAAATTCCTTTTCATTCCAGTGCTCCCCCAAAAAGCTTTTCTCACTTGGCAACTAAGAGCACTGAACCAACACACCCCAAAGATGCAAGCATGCAAAGCAAGTTTTTGCAAGTCCTCCATGAGGAAGAATGGTTACTAGGAGTAATAATGGAAGAAATCATCACTTTTCTTCCCTTCTTAGGAAGTGTCTTCTAGCTATGGGGGAACATGTAGCATATAGTTCAAAGGGTATAATGTATTGTGTAGGACAGTTCTCCACCCACATAAGCTTTGTTCTTCCTACTGGCACAATAATTGAGTCTTCGCTAAGCCATGCTACCACTCTATAAAACCAGATGAGTATAAAATAAGACCAGTGAATCTTATGGGCATGAAAGCACTACCACACTTTTTTGTTGTAAAATTAGTTCCTTGGTCAGAAACAATATTGTATGGAATGCCATATGGTGAACACAGCAGTTGCCAAGTGCACAGATGGCCAAGCTAGCAAAAGCATTGCATGTAGGAAAAGGAAATCCATATCTGGAATAAATGTCTATCCCCATAAAGACAAAATGCTGGACTCTTCTTGATGTAAGTGGTCCAATAGAATCAACTTGCCACCAGATTTAAGATCGGCCTGAAATATTTCACTTCTCTCCAAATGATCACTCATCATTTAGGAGCTAGCCTGAACTGGTTCAAAGGGTCATGGGCTGGTTCTCACGAGCAACAGGACAAAAACCTCAGTCTACAATCATTTTTAATGCCTTTTCTTGGATCATACTTGCTAATGTCCCATTGACCAAAGCCAGTTACATTATCCAGCCCAGATTCAAGGAGTGAAAAAAATAGTGAAGTCCCCTGATGGAAGAAGTAGCAAAGTCCCATTACAAAGGGTGGATATACAGAAATAGAGTTCTTAAGTAAATTTCACAAACAAATACTATAGAGTCAACAAGAGAGAAAGCTTTAGCATCATCCCCAGCTGCTGAAATTGACACAATGAAGTCATAATCTTTTTTTCATCACCACACAATTGACCCTTTTTACCCATTTTATTCATACCCCCTCCCCCCTCCCTTCTGGTAATCATGATTTTGTTCTTGTAGTCTAAGCATTTTGTTCTGTTCTTTCATTTTATCTACTATGCATGAATGAAGTCATACAGTGTTTGTCATTGTCCATCTGTCTTATTTCACTTAGCATAATACCCTCTGGGTCCATTTGTGTTGTTGCAAATAGCAGGATTCTCTCCTTGTTTATAACTGAGTAGTACTCCATTGTGTTTAGATAGCATATCTTCTTTAGCCATTCACCTGTCAAGGGACGCTTAGGTTGCTTCCAACTCTTGGCTATTGCAAATAGTGCTGCAATGAATGTGGGAGTGTATATATTTCTTTGAAATTAGTGCTTTCTTCAGATAAATACATGGCAGTTGGATAGCTAGATCGCATGCTATTTCTAGTCTTAAGTTTTTGAGAACTTTTCGTACTATCTTCCTCTGTGACTGCACCAAGGTATATTCCCACTCACAGGGCACAAGTGTTCCCTTCTCTGCACATCCACGCCAACACTCTTTGTTTTTCATTTTTTGAACTAATAATAGGCATTTTAATAGTTGTAAGGTGATATCATTGAGGGTTTTGACTTGCATTTTTTTAGCAATAAGGGATAATGAACATCTTTTCATGTGTCTTTTGATCATCTTTCTTTTGCACATCTTCTTTGAAGAAGTGTCCATTCAGGTCCTCTGCTCATTTTTTTAATCTGTTTGGTTTTTTTGTTGTTACTTTTATGAGTCCTTTATACATTTTGAATATTGACTCCTTGTCTGATACATGATTTGCAAATGTCTTTTCCCATTCAGTAGGCTGCCTTTTCATTTTCATGATGGTTTCTTTCACTGTACAGAGTCATTTAATTTGATGCAGTCCCACTCGTTTTTTGCTTTTGTTTCCGTGGGCCACAGAGATCTCATTAAGGCTGATGTTGACGAACTTGTCACTTAGGCTTTCATCTATGCATTTTATGATTACAGTTCTTATATTCAAGTCTTCATACCATTTTGTGTTAGTATGTGTGTGTGTGTGTGTGTGTGTGTGGTGTGGTGTGAGATAGTGATCTAGGTTCATTCTTTCACGTGTGGCTGTTCAGCTTCCCCAGCACCATTCATTGAAGAGATTTTCCTTATTCCATTTTATGCTCATCACTCCTCTGTGATAAATTAACTGTCCATATATGTGTGTCTTTATTTCTGAGCTCTCAGTTCTGTTTCATTAATCATCTGTGTGTCTGCTTTAACTCTAAAACCATACTCTTTGTTGTACAATTTGAAGTCAAGGAATATGATACTTCCATTTTTGTTCTTTTTTTCTTGGGATTGTTTTGGCTATGTAGGGTTTTTCATAGGTCCAAATAAATTTTATAATTTTTTAACCTACTTCTGTGGGGGATGCAATTGCAACTTTAATAGAGATTGAACTGACTGTATGTTATATTCAAGTCTTCGTAAAATGGCCACTCACATACATTAATTTTTCCAGTTCACAGCATAAGATGTCTTCCCATTGTTTTGTGTCTTCAGTTTCTTTCAGTACAGTGTCTTGTTTTCAGAATACAGATCTTTCAACTCCTTGGTTCATTATTTCCCAGATATTTTATTCTTTGGATACAATTGTAATGGTATTGTTTTCTTCACTACTCTTTCTGATTGTTCATTAGGTAAAGAATTCAACCAACTTTTGTATAAAGATTTTGTAGCATACAACTCTATTGTGTTTGTTTATTATTGCTACATTTTTTGTGGAATCTTTGGAGTTTTAAATGTGTAAATGGAGCTACCAAATGACCCAGCAATTCTAGTCCTATGAATCTACCCAAAGTACACAAAAACATTAATTCAGAATGATACCTGTACCCCTATGCTTATTGAAGAACTATTTACAATAGGTAAGATATGGAAACAATCCAAATGCCCAAAAATAGATGACTGGATCAAGAAGATGTGGTATATATACACAATGGAATACTATTCAGCAACCAAAAAAGATAAACTCATGCCAGTTGCAGCAACTTGCATGGAGCACAAAGGGATTATGCTCAGTGAAATAAGTCAGAAGGACAAAGAAAAATATCAGGTGGTTTCACTTATAGGAGGAATGTAGGGAAACCAAATAAGAGATCAGGAAAAAAATAATAGTAATAATAAATTTTTAAAAATTAACAGGCAACTATAAATCAGAGACATTCTGCTGGGGAGGGAGAAGGAGAGGAATTAAAACAGGAGAGAGAAGAAGACAAGGGATGAATTGGTGGTGGGAATTTTATGGGGACTATACCTGAGAAAGGAAAGAAAATATTGTACAAAAATGAACAATGATGTAAAATACATAAAAATAAATAAATTTAAAAATAAAATTATCATAAAAAATCATTTCATCTACAAATAGTAAAAAATTTACTTCTCCCTTTCCTATTCAAATGCCTTTTATTTCTTTTGACACACTGAGGCCATAATCTTTTGCCAGTTCACTCATATCAATAATTTTGGCACATTCCTTGTTTGTTTTTCTCTTTCTCTTGTGGTGGGGTGGGGGGAGAAAATAGGGGGAGGGCACGTAAGTTATCTCTTCCCCAATCAGCCATATACTTGTCTCCCTGGCATATGATGGGTTCTGACTTTAGTTAAAGGTCTGTAGGTAATGAGAAGTGGTAGGAGAAAGTGTTCAGAGAAAGTAGGATCTACTTATAACTGCTCTAGGTAAGGTCACTGTCATCTTCTCCAGTGAGAGAAAGCTAGTTGTTCATATAAGTAAGGAGGTGCCCAGCAACAGGGTGTCAGTTATATGAAAGTCTTAAGTTGCTCAAATTCACTCAACTTCTCCCACAAGTTCCCAATTCAATTTTCTGATCTCTCCCTTTGCAAAGGAATGCCATAATTCTCACAATATGACAAAGCAAGGCTGAGCTCAACCTGCAATGTACTTCTGTAATACACAGGATCAAATTTTAGGTATGACTTATTTAATACATTAGCCCTGAGGCTACAGTGTTTAAGAGATTCTTTTAGCTCAGTCATCTAAAGTCTCTGGTTGAAACTCTCTACAGTAGTCTTAAGCCATTGTCCCCTCCCCCATTGTCCCAGGAGTCACCATTCCCACAATTAAAGTTTACTACACAGTACTTGATCAAAGTCTTGTCTTCAATAGAAAATTTGTTGCAACAACAGGTGATAATTTAAGTAATGTTTTTGCTATTGCATGCTGAGGATTATTTATATCCCTGTCACTGGCAATTATGTCATCACTGCTTTTGAATATAACTAGGTCAAATAACAAAACCCAGCTTTCCATATATATAAAAATATATTTCCTACAATCACTACTGTCACCAACTATTTTATCAGTCAAGATTCAATCAGAAAAACATTAACACACTATGTATTTCAAGAATTTAATATAAGGAATTAAGTACTTAAAAATTGATGGAGTTCATGGAAGAGTAAAGGTCAAGAATGTTTCTAGCTCTCAGAGAATTAGGAGGTTTCTGTGAACCAGGTCAAAATTGCATAAAAATCACCACTGAAGTTTGCAGCTGATGCAGTAAAATGCTGTAAATTCTCATCTATCTAAGCCCTGACGTCTGCAGGCCACAGATGGAGGGAAATTAATGACATCGGCATCCATTCTGTCACCCAAATCTTTTGTAAATGCTTCTCATTGGCAAAATGTAAAGTGGAAGCTTACTGTCAAGAAATTTCAAAAATTGTAGTTCCCAGGATACTTGGGGAGAGCAGACAAAAAGGTGGAACTTTGGGACTGAGTGGGAGTAGAAATTGGGAAAAAGAGAAAATAAAATAAATTTAAACAAGAAAGAGGCTTTGTACAGATAATGACAATGTGCTCTGAATTAAGGAATAATAAATAAGTCAGTTCTCTGTACCTGAGTTCCAGTGGAAAGAAAAATAAAAACAAGAAAAAAAAAATAAAGACATTCACCGCACATAGATAGAGCTCTCTGAGAAAATACTATGTATATTGATATCAAAGTAAAAAAAAATTATACCTTCCTACTTCTTCCTTACTCAAGAGATTATTCAAAAGAAAAACAATCCATGCATGTGAGAAGTCTTTTTACTATTACATATGAGAAAAGTATTATTGATGCTTCATTCTTAAGAGCTATCTCCCGAGAATTTTGAGTATTCTAGATTTGTGGATTTGTTTACTTTTCCCTTTAATTAAGTCAAATTTTGTGTTATATTTTGAGGCAATGCTCCAACTTATATACAGCTTTAGAGCTGCTTTATATACCTAATGGATTGACATAAACTACCCTTCTTTTGTGCTGGTAATACTCCTTCTGGTCTTTATATCTACTTTATCTGGTGTTAATAGAGCTGCCCTATTTAGCTTTAAGTTATGAGTATATCACACCTTTTCCCATCATTTTATTTTCAAAATTTCAAAATTTCTTTATATTTAAGATCTATTTCTTATCAAGTAGTGGTTTTTTTTTTTTCTTAATCCTATCTGTTTTCTTAGCCTTTTAAAATGGTATTTAGCCCATTTACATTTATGGACTGAGAGATATTTGTACTTGAAACTAGCATCCTACTATTAGTTTTGTATTTGTCTCATTTGCTCTATTTTCTTTTTACTCCCCTTTCATTCTTTCTCTTGAAAGTATTAATTAATATATTAATATAGTATTAATATAAGTATTAATATTTGACAATTTCAGCTTCTCTCTTACTTGTTAGTTACACATTCTTTTGTTATTTCTTTTTAGTGGTTATGCTAAAGATTACATACAACATCTGTCCCTGCCATTGTTAAGACTAACATAATTTAGAGTGTTTATTTCTAATATGAAATGAAAATTGAAAGCATTTAAACTTAATTTATCTTCCTCCCTCTTTTTGAGCTTTGCTGTCATGTATTTAATCATATATAAATTTTAAATCTCACCAGACATTATTATTACTGCTTTATGAAGATAATAGCTGCTTACATTTATCCACATATATCCTTTTTATTGTTTCTGTTCCTTTATACTTTTTTTTTTTCCTTCTGGGATAATTTTACTTCTACCTGAAAAATTCACTGCCGTACTTTTTTAGTGTAGGTATGCTGATGACATAGTGTTTCTGTTTTTATGTGAATGTGGTTTAGTTTTGCCTTCATTTTAAACATTTTCTCTAGGTATAGAATTCTAAATTGATGGTTATTTCCTTTCAAAACTGAATGCATTATGCCATTGTCTTTCCCCTGATTGTTTTCTTGAGAAATCAACTTAAAATCTTACTGGTTTTTTTGAAGATCTCTCTCAGTGTTTCTCTAGCTGTTTCCAAGTGTCCCTTTATCTTTGCTTTTCTTAAGTTTTATGATGATATGCCTAGGAACCTTGGAATGGATTTCTTTTAGTCATTTTGAGATTTTTAATGATTCTTGAATCTGTAACTTGATGTTTTGGCAGTTTGGGGAAATTGTGGCTTTTTTTCTCTTCAAACATTTGTTCTGCATCAGAATTCTAATACATTCTTCTAAGGTTTAGACTACATTGATTTTTTTCAGTAAGTTCAATATTTATCATATTGTTTTCTGTAGATATTATCGTCGTATCTATTCTATACTTTACCTGTTATCTACTGATTTATCATCTAGTTCATTAATGCTTTCCTTAATCTATTAAGATGGTTAATTTGGTCCTTCAGATGTTATAGTCTTAGTTCTGAAATTTGTTTCTCTTTCTTGTACATTATACTTCATCCCTAAAATTTTAATAATGTATACTTTTTGAACATATTATCATAATTATATTAAATGTTGTGTAAGATAACTCCAAATTCAGATTTCCTGGTCTATTGACTGATAATCTCACTCATCATCATGATCATCACCTAGTTGATCTAGCAACTGACAGACCACCATATACTGCTGGGAGTGTAAACCAGTAAAATCACTGTGGGAAAGTATCATGAACTCCCCACACCATATAGAATTAGCATATGAAATAATACATAGGATTATTCCAGTAACTTTAAAGCATCTTCAATGTATAAGGCATCATTATTAGCGTAGTTAGCTCAAGAATGAGGGCATATTTGTAGATCATAAAATTAACATGGACAAAATCTTTACCCTTGATAAGCAGTTGTTCTGTTCGGGGAACAGAAGAGTGATGCCCAAATACAATCCCAGGAGAAGATCCCTGTCTTGGAAGAAAACTGTCCCTGAGACAGACAACTATAAAACAGATTTCAGTATCATCATTAGAGCAACAAATCACCCTTCATAAACACCAGCTGACAGCTCTGTGATCCAGCATTGATGGGAAAGCAAACCCTGCTGTGGTGAAATAATTGAGGGAAAAAATGGCGAGATTAGATGTCATCTGACGAGTTTACACCCCATAATAATTTAAACAGTCTTGGATCTCCCAGCCCTGCTCTGTCCAGCTCAGTGCTTGGTGCTGCGCCTGGTTGCTCGCCCCTCAGCCCTAACTCCTCACCCAGAATTTGTTTTAGATAAACTGCATTCTCTGGGTGTGATTTGAAATAAATTAACCAGTTGGATGGCCCCCTGGCCCCCTGGGTTCACACTGGTTTCTTGTACAAACTTCTTCTAAGTCCTTCCAAGCACTTTTTAGCAGTAACTCAGCTGCGCCAAGAGGGAAGATCTGAAATCACTCATCCGCTGACCCAGTCCACTGGGAGAAGCTGATTCAATGACCAGATTGCACTGTGTGTTTTGCCGGCGGCGTGAGAAGCTGAAAGGCCATGCTGGAGCCTCAGTCAGAGCAACAGCAGCAGCCCGAGCAAAGCTGGAGAAGGGGCTGCCTCTGTGGTTGCTGTTACCCCTTCAGTCCTGGGGGCATCTCCCTATGAGGGAGGTGGGCACGTGCGGCCACCTGTCCCCTCTGTCTTGTTGACTGGATTCACTCATGAATATCCACTTCATATGTATGATATTGCATTATTTGCTCTCCACCACACATGCTGGCCCCTTCCCCATCTGTTTATATGAAGCAGCCACATAAGAGCAAAAGAGAACCTGGAAATTAATTCCATGAAGTGACAATTTATGTCTTCACTCCTGAGAGAGAGCACAGTACAAAAGAAGGGGAGCCATCATTCTATAATTCACTCGAGGACATGGCAGCTGCTGGGTGACTCAGGAAAGCCCTGTCAGTGACAAAGAGGAAGCTGCTTCTGCAGGTGTCACTCATATAACATTTCTGCATGGCAAATCTTCCCGTTGATCCAGAAGAAACACATTCTAAAGAACAACAGTGACTATAAAGTTATATGCAAAAATAGCTTAGCAACATAATATGGACTTCATATTATTTTTAAAAAGGCCTTAAGTATATATTATGCTATATTATATATAAGGTGCAAAAATATTATACCATTTTTTATAATTTTATTTTAAAGTTTACTTTTCGTTTATTTGTGCATAAAAGAACTTAGGTGCAGGCCAGAGGTACGGGGAGTGAGAGGATTCACCAGAGACAGAGTGGGGAGCAGAGCAGGTAGATTGACTGAAATACACTGCTGAGGGGAGCCGCAGGTGAGACAGGAGAGGTCTGCTGTGCCATATGGGTTAGCTCCCTAGCCGGAGCTTGAACTCAGGCCTCAGTGGTTGGTGGTGGCTTGATAGTGCTGACACTTTAACCCTTGCACTACCAGGCAGGCCCACCAATATTTAAATTACTGAGAAAAAGAAAGACATACCAGTTGTAACCAATATTTATTTCTGGGTAATTGGATGACAGGGATTTCCTTTTTAAGCTTTCTATAATTTTTTCCCCAAGTTGTATACTCTATGTTTTGACTTTAATTTTGCATTGGGAAAACTACTTATTAAAATAAACTCAATATTTTAATAAGCATTCCTTCATTTTTGCTCTTGGACATGCCCTTTACAGAGAGCTTCCTCAAACCCAGCTTTCCCATCGGTAAAGTGACTGAGCCCCCTTACCCTATCACCACCAGACTCCTGAGCCATCCTGACACCCTGCCCCTGGAAGCTTCACCTCCTGCTTCCTGTATCTCCTGGAAAACACATGCTCCCAGGGTCTCCTGAGCTCCTACATGAAGGTACAATCACCCAAAAGGGCAGTGCTTTTGTTCTCATCATTCCAGCATCCATTAGTTAGTTCCAGCAGCTGAAGACAGAAAGAACCATGGTGCTAACTTCCCCTGACAACACCATGGACCATGGACTCGAATCATTCCTATGCTTGGTGACCTAGCTGTACCTCCACTTTGACCTTCTCTTGTACTTGCTGGACTGAGCTTCTTCAGCTGCATCAGGCTCCCCATTTCAAAACCCCCTTTCTACTTGCAGCTTTCTCTGGAGGGTCTTTAGATCCAGGGATTGAGATCCTAGCATACCTGAGTCTGCTTCCCCTGAAGTCATGACATATGGAATCAATTGAGTTTGAGGTTCTCCAGGGAAAGCTTGTGGGGGGACACACATCCTCCAGAGCTCCAAGGGTGGCTGAAAGCTAGCAGCAATTTAAGAGTTTGTGATTAACGATTTCAGTGAATACATTCTATTTCACAGACAAACTGTGGGGGTCTTCTGGAACTCCTTGGCGCTTTATGGCTCCTGGAGATGTTACCATCTAAGATTAAGCCTTAGTAATTGGAGAGAAATGAAACGAGCCCCCACGAGGGATGCTTTTTCTGGCCCCTTATCACCTCAACTATTTCAGGAAGTCAGAAAAGAGATTCAACCATAATTTTAGGCTCCCATATCGCTGAAGTTATTTCTGGGGAATCTTCAAAACAGGAAAGTAAGTTCAAGAAGAAAATCAAACCAGAG
The DNA here is from genome assembly GCA_004024925.1 of Scalopus aquaticus. Taxonomy (NCBI): domain Eukaryota; kingdom Metazoa; phylum Chordata; class Mammalia; order Eulipotyphla; family Talpidae; genus Scalopus; species Scalopus aquaticus. The sequence continues at coordinate 165,014 of PVIJ01000800.1, forward strand.
CTCTTAGGGAAGTCGGTCTCCCTTAAGCCCCAGTCTTCTATTAAAAAAAAAACTAAATAGAGTACCCCCCCAAGAGTACCCCCAGAGTATAAGAGAGAACCATGAGATGGGCCCGTGTGACAGAGGCAGGGAGAAGGAGCAGTGGAAAGTGAGTCTCATTAACCTGCCTTGCATGAGAGAGGCTGTAGCTTTAGTTTTACCCATTAAAATCATGTTAGCGTACAAATTTTTGGCAGGAAATTAAATGATGCAAACAGATGTAGATAACAGTATCTTAGTGCCCAAAGCAGTTTATCTTTAACTATACCGATATAAAATAGAAGAAAAAAAATGAACCTTTGTTTCCAAGCATCTGTTTTTATCTTAAGAGAAACTCTCAGAGGCAGAGATTGCTTGGGAGCTGTGCGAACATAAGTCAAGCAGAACAGGTAGGAGGAGATGGTTCTGGTGCTCTGGACCCACAGTCAGAGCAAGAGGAGAGAGCTAATCAGAAGGCAGCTTCTTCAGCCACACAGCACGGCCCAGGCCTAGCTGCAGGCCTCTCGGGGCCATCCCTTCTTTGGTTCTGGGACACCTCAATCTGAGGCAGGTTCAGGCTCATTGAGTGCGCCCTGGCGATTCACTTTCCCTGTGGCATGCTCATTAGCATGTTCTATGTCTTCAAAAAGCCAGACAATCAATATGGGGACTAGCAAGGCATTTGGGGCCAAGAACCAGAATTGAATTTGTTATAAAAATAGCAACACAACTGGAATCTGTGTTCCCTATAGTTCCTCCAGGCAAGTCATTCCTAAACCACATGCCAAAATTGCCAGAGAGGTAATTTTTGAGATGAATCATGTGGTCAGTGAATTGGAGACTATGTAAATACTTGATTATGGAATAATAGATAGGGTGTTACACCAGTTATGATTTCTAAAGCTATGTTTTTCCTATTTTACATGTAAGTAAATAGATAAAGTTACACAATCTGAATATAGTGGCTATTTCTAACTGTAAGTTCTGGGGGAGGTATTCTCTGGGAAAGAATAACTAACCAAGGCTGAGAAGATATGTTCCTTAGACTAGGTGAGGTGTGGGATTAACTCTGATGCATAGGTAAGAATTACCTAAACCAGCAAGGAAAGGTGTTCTTCCCACCAAAGATCCAACTTCTGCAATGCTTTGGGAGTAAGAAAGAGCTTAGCACACAGGACATATCCCTGTAACTTGACATGGCCAGACTATAGGATGTATGAGAGGGGCTGATAAGAGGTGAGCCTGGAAAAGTAGGCAGGCTCTGTATTTAATTCTAAGTCATTTTAATTTTTTCCTAAAGGCAATGGAGAGCCCATGCTTGATTACAAGTAATAGAAGGATTGTGTAAGAGTGATTCAAGTAATGACATCTATTGCCTCATGTATCAGTGAGTTCTGATGCAGCAACAAATGTCCCCCAGATCTCAGCGAATTACAAGATAGATTTCTTGCTCATACTACTTGTGAACAGTTGGTTGACAGTGGTGTTTCTTGTGTGCTAGGTGTCATCTTTATTCCAGGATCCAGACCAAAGGAGCATTCCTTTCCATTCTTATGACAGAGTTGTCGTTCTTAGCCAGAAGGAAAAGGGGTGTGGCAGGACTATAATGTCACTTCCATTCATATTCCAATGGAATTCAAGTCTAGCCAAGCCTTAGATCAATGGTGCAGATAAGTAGACCACTTCACAGACAGCACTTCAAGTCACACAGAAGTAAGTGGGAATCTAAAATCCTCCCATAGGGAGGGGAGTAGCAAAAAAGTAGGAACATTATGAAATTTTCTTTAGCTCATATAACAAAAAATATAGAGGGAAATGGCTTCAGGTTTGGTTCAGCAGTTCAGTGACATCATTGTAGACAGTCCCTTCCCCTCTTTGTCTTCTACTAGTCTCAATGGTAACTTTAGTGCTCAAGCTTATTCCCTTCATACAACAAAATGGCTGCTGCAGGGCCAAACATTACATCCTCAGGCAACAACATCAGAAGTAGGAAGGAAGGACTTCCATTTGCATCTCCTTCCCCTCTCCCCGCATTTGGATAATTCTTAAAAGTTCTCAATGACCTTCTCTGTGACTGCATTAGCCAGGACTGGGTTGCTATCCTGAACCAATCACTGGCAAAGGCTAAGAGGTTTAATATTTGGTTTAGATCAGATGGATTTGAGGCAGGTACCTATTACCATGATCAGAGTTCTGCCCCGTTCTTGAGCCCTTACCAAAGGAAAACAGGAACATGACTTCTGGATAGACAAGCACCGTCTCTGACAAAGTTATTTATTTACCAGAAGAGTGACATAGTTATAGTTACACTTTACAAATATTATCTTGGCTGAAGGGAAAACCGTGGTTTTAATGAAAATGAGGTTAAAGAAGGTAAGACTGCTGATCTGCAGTTTTTTTGTAAGTTAGTTTTGCTTCTTTTGTAGGTGACTTTTGACAATACAGGGGTTAATTCTGGCTCTTGCCCCAAATCAAGTGGCCAAGCAAGTGGCACTCCAAAATGGGGATTCCTTCCTAGTAGCTCTCCTTCTCTTAACTCACAGCTGTCCTGGAGGCTTCCTCACACTCAGAGAGCACTGGCTTCTGGCTTCATCCACAGGACTCTGCTTTGCACCTGCTCTTCCGGCCCACTCTGTTCCCATGGGATCGGTGTTTTAAGTCAACCCCCTGCTTTCCTTCCCACCTTCAATAAGGTGCACACTCCTTCAGCTGCCCTCTTGAGACCGCCACATGTTCGGTTTTTTGTTTGTTTGTTCCAGCTCCTAATGACATGAGCCTTCTTTATGTGCCCAGGAGGCCATATCATGAGCCTGATTGCAGGGAATGCTCCTGAGGAAACTGGGGAGAGAGTGCAGTGCCAGGGAGGGAGCAGCAGAGAACTTGATGACCAGTGTTGCAGGAGGCAGAAATGGACTGAGAAGGAGCATGATGGAACTTTCTGGAGTGATGGTTGTGTTCTCCACCTTGATAGGGGTTTTTCGTTACATGGGTGTGTGAACTTGTCAAAATTCATTGTATAGCACATGTAAAGGTGTTCGCCTTTGAGGGTGCAAAATTTACCCTCCACTAAATAAAAAAAAACCTAAAGAGACAGTGCACGCTGGCTAAAAATTACATGAAGTATTTAGAAGGAAAGTGAACTGATGGAATGTACAACTTTGTAGTATGTCAAAATCTAAGGTGGATTTATGAGTGGATGGAGAGATAGAAAGGTGGATTAAATGTGATAAGCAAATACAGCACAAATTAATTGTGTAATTGATATGGCAGTCACAAATTCTTTCAACCTATCAAGCTATGTTTGAAATTTTGTAAAATAAAACATGGAGAGCAGGGAATGGCCTGCCAAAAAGTGTTTGTTACATGAGACCCTGGCATGCAGTGTTACTGACATAGCCACACTAAGTAGTAAGTCTTACATGCGGCAGTTGAAGTGCACTTGTCCTCAGTGCACTAACATGCACAGGTCTCTAAGACACATTAAGGGATTTTTAATAAAAGGAAATGCAAATAACAGTAGGAACCCATTTGCTTAAAACATACACACACATACTCACATACCACAAAACCTAAACACTTTGCATGAACACAGCAATAGGCATGTAAATACACTGGCAAGTGTGCAGAAATGCACACACAACTCTGTGAATAGTGGTTCCCTTGGGGTTGATGGCAGAGACAAAGGGAGGCAAGAAGACCTGGGGGGTGTTTATTGTTCAGGAGAGAGTATCATCTTATGTACAATATTTTAGCTCCCATGAAGAGTTAACATTCATGTATACCTTGCAAAATTAAAGATTTCATTTAAAAAGGAGGAAAAAAATTTCTCTGCCTCTGCAGGGGAAGGAAAACTATTAATGGAACTTTCAGGAAAGAGTAACTCTCAGAAGTGATGTGATGATCAAGGACAGCATTGTCCCTGAAGGTGGGGAGGAGGGCGTGGGTTCACTAGCCCACTGTGAATGTTAACAGTGCAAACATATCAGCCCTTCGCTTTGTGGTTTCTTTACTGGGAAGGGGTGCTGTGTACTGCGTAGATAGTTGGACTCAATAACCTTTAGTGTTTAACCATGCAATTTGCAGCGACATGGATGGAACTAGAGGGGATCATACTCAGTGAAATAAGCCAGAAAGAAAGAGAAAAATATCGAATGGTTTCACTTATAACAGGACTATAAGGAAACCAAATAGGAGAGAGACAATCAGGGTGGGGGGGGGGGAGGCGGAGGGAGGGAAGGAACAGGGCACAAAATGGAGTAGAAAAGAACACAAGGGACCATGGAGATGGATCACGGGTGAATTGGTGGTGGGCTACCCAAGGGGAATACAAAATGTAAAAGACATAAATAACAATAAAAATATATATATTAAAAAAAAATAACCTTTAGTGTTTAACTCCTAGAAGGCAGTGTAATCATCCCATGTGTGTTGCCAGCAGCACTAACGTGCTAAGCGCTTCATGTGCAGCCTCTAGGTCAAGGTCCTAACCCTACAGGTCTGCTTAGTTATTCCTATCCTACAAATGAGGAACCCAAGTTCAGAATCAGGAATGAGCTGAAATACAAAGTCACGTCAGTCTCACTTCAAAGTTTTCACCAATTCTGCCGGACAGCTCGAAAAATAAGGGGACTCTGTCCACCAGAAGTGAATTGGGGCTCTTTGTACTTAACAAAAACGTGAGTGGTCTTTTCTCAAATACTTCTCAGAGTTTCGAATCAGCTAAATGGCTTACAGGGTACCATGGAATAGTCTTTACATGCCCCATAAAATGTAGTTGTCTCTACAGAACTTTTTCCTGGCTATGACATTCCTCAAATTCTATCCCAGAAGCTGTGTGATAACGAAGTTTCACTGTCATTTGAAAGAGGTTGGCAGACAAGGAAAACAAGTCCCAGGTGGGGCAGATCTGAATGGTGGAGAGAAGGAAATACTGTCCCCGTGAACACAAGCAGCTGGGTGTCTGGATGCATCATAAAATTTTATTGTGAAATGCACAGATGATGGCCCAGCTGCAAAGCATCAGGGATGTTTATCACCATCTCCCAGCGCATTCTGGTGTGCTCCCCTTTGATACTATTCAGAGGGCTTAGCCTAATTGAGATGAAGACGTCAAAATGACTTCAAGGTATGGTTCTGCAAGAAGGTACACCATGGGCTTCCCTCTCTGGAGGTTGTCATACCACTTGTCATTACAAGCTAAGCCAACAGCCAGGAAGAAGAAATAATTTGTAAGTATTAGAATGAGAAGATGGAGTGACCTTTGCTGGTCACACCTGTATCTGACCAGCTGCACCAGCTCCCAAGTTGATGGAAAGTCCATCCTATCAGCGCTGCTCTGTCACTGAACAAGATCTTCGTGCTCAACAAGTAGGCATGTGTGTGTTTGTATTTCAGAGAATGAGATACCTAGAAATGGTTTACTCTTTCCCTCTCATACCACCCACCCCACACGCCTGGCCCCTTCCAAGCACTATCCTGATAATCATCCCCTCTAGTAGAGAAAGCTTTGGCTTTTCCCTGAAAGACCTCAGTCAGGTGCCTCCTCTGAACCATAGAATACAGTGTTTTGAGTGACTCTTTTCTCTCTTCCAAGGATAGAACATAATCAGCCCTGTTCGAGATGCCTAAGAAAGAAGTTAAATCATTACTTACTAAGAGAGTCTTACACATTGGGGTCCATTCTTTCACTGAAACCCAGTTGAGAAGGGCTTATGAAGTCAAGATGTGTACAGCTATCAGATTAAATCATAGAATCTCATAATAGAAAAGCCATCCACAAGTTGGGGTTCAGCCCCTTCTGACACATGAATTCCCAATGGCACCCCGAACAAGTAAACTGCTAATTACTACCTAACAGTTTAGCCGTTGGAGACACCATTTAAGGAGAACCCTTGGAATAGTACTCAGATATTTAAAAAGATGAAATCTTGCTTTTTGTGACAACATGGATGGAACTTGAGGTGATTCTATTAAGCAAAATAAGTCAAAAAATGAAATCATCAGATAGTTTCTCTCACAGTTGGACCATAAACAACCAAAACAAATGAACTAACCATCACGGCAAAAAGTCACTCTTAGAATCTATGAAAAATATAATGGTTATGGGGGGGGAGGGGAGGAGAGGAAGGTAGAGGTGTCAACCTGATTGGACAAAGGGCACCAGAAAAGTGGTGGTGGGTGACATGGGGTCTATGCACACAGAGGAGCACATGTGTCCCTAAATGTTTCTAGTTTGGTAGTTCAATAAAACTATTGATAAATGTATAAATCAGATCAATACATAGGTAACAGATAAATCAATAAGGAGAGCCCTCTCCACTGGGAACTCTTCCCCTGGATGTGGTAGGAAACCCCGGATTGTGGGGAGCCTGGGAAGCCTGATGGCGTCTCGTGGGATGGGCCATCCCACCTCTCGGCTCGCCGTAGCCCAGCTCAGCCCCAATCTGTTCTCCGCTGATTTGGCCTGATCCCATTTTACTGTTTCACAGAGAAGCATCCACAGAGCTGCTGACAAGTTCAGAAATCTGGTGTGGAGCCAGCAGGTAAATGTTGTCAACAGGTAACACCATTCACATCCCACACGGAGGTTTACTTGGCAGGGTCGACAGAGCCTTAAGGAGCGCTATGACAGCTTGTAATCCACCAACATGTCCCTGTAGCTCCCTGGGTAATGTGAAAACACCCTTCACGATGTCTTATCTTGTTTTCTCACATCAAGCACAGCTGAGGTTTCAGGTGTCAAGTTGTAGCCAGAAAGCAGATTTATGGCCCCTTTATCAGCTCTAGGCAGCAAGAGGCTGTGGTTGCGTAGTGGGGAAACAATAGCCCAACAGGCAAGGCCACCAGGGGGCTCCTGATCAGCACCTGGAATCACCTGTGCCCACACCATGGGCAGGTGGGCCTGGCTGAGCACTGGAAATAGAAACGGGTCCTGGGAAAACAGCCCCATCCTCTTGGTGCTGCAAGTATAATCACTTACTATCTTGGGACGGCTGTAGCCCATACCTAAATGTGCTGTCACCTGTCTCAGAGGTACTCAATCATGCAAGCAACGTACAAAATGCTTGGGACACAGCTATTTGGGACTAAGGAGGTCGTGACAAACAGAAGGAGTGACTCCTTGAGAGCTTCCTCGTGCCCCATGTTCAAACCATGAGCGTCACCCTATTGGCTTATTCAGTAGGACAGCTGGTATAGCCCACCCTTCAATGGAAAATGAGATTGTACAAGACAACTTCTATTTGTCAAACCTGGGCAGAGTTGGGGGAGGTCAGAGAGGTAGACAGTAACACATCTCACTACTACATCAACCGCAGGTTTTCTCCAGTTCAGCCAACCACCTTTTCTCACTTGTGGAGTTCCACTTCCATTTCTAATAAATCTCCCTCAACTAAACATATGCTTCTCTTTCCTAGAGGCGTTTTTAGGTATATACCGTCTTTCTGTCATTATATGGCCCAGATTATAAACTCTGAAAAGATAGTATCTATATATGACCACAGACAAATGTCATAAACTATAGTCACTTGACCTAAGTGAATGAACCCCTCAGACTTCCCCTGCCTTCTTGCACCATGCTGCTGACAGCTCCTGAACACATCACCCCTGCCACCTTCCCCTTGACCCTGTGAGTGGGGTGTATGTGGGGAGAGTCTCTGCTAACCATCCCCCTCCCCAGAGCTCTCTGCCAGCCTTCAGTCATGGGCAGGCAAGATGAGGGCAGCCTTCAGCTTGCTTGGGGGAAATCCTAACCATACACAGCGGGAGAATCATCTAGTTCTTATCCTCAACTCAACTGCGAATGGAGGATTTAGGTTTGCCAAAGAGTTTGTTCTCCAGTAAGCACTAGGTCAAAGACACCACTTCCTCCCCTCGGCCTGCCTCACCGGCATCACGGTCTGCAGAGTCAGAGCCTGGGCTCAACCTGAGCAGGTGACCCCAAAGGAAGTGGCTCTAGTGCGCCCATGAGCAGCCGTCTCCACCAGAGCCTGAATCAAAGTCCAGGCTCTCCAGAGACTCTTCCCTGGTTTCTCCTGAGTCACTGAGCAGGGACTGGATGGTACTCAACAAATATTTACTGAGTGACTATTACACGGAGAGCATGAGGTCAAGGAGCCATTTCAGTTCTATTCAATTCAGCTAATGTTTGCTTGGAAGCTGTTATTCATGAGAGGGACTTGTATCATGGGCTCAAGACTGAGTGCTGAGCCATGCTGCCTGGCTCACACTCTGAGTCACCATCCCTATGGATATTTTCAAGTAAATTGACTTAATTCATCCCAATTAATGAAAACCATGACCAACACAAAATAAGCACTCAATGCATATTAGTCATTATGATTACAGAGCGTACTTGGGTAGGCTCTGGGGATGCAATGGTCAGTAAGTGATCCTCCAGTCTTCTAGGAAAATGCATCTAGGGGAGAGGCGACAGAGGCAGGCCCTTTCACCACAGCAATATTTCTCAAGAGTTAGCCTTGACCCACTGTTATAATCTAAGCACTTGCCAAATTGTGAGCAATGTTTGAAAGGAATTTTTGCTACATCAAGGATAAGTACTCTTAACAGCTGTGTTCCTCAGCTAAATCAATGAGTTGAGTGGAAAACAATATCACATAGGACAGGGAACAATGCCAAACTTGCACGAAAGAAAAATCACATAGACTAGAAAATATAAGAGATTTATTCCATAAATGTCTAAGAAAATGCTATAAGAACTGCCACGAGTAGTTCTATTCAAACAGCAAGAGTGCTTGGCTACTTTAGCCTGCTAATAACATCAAAACCGATTAAAATAAATAAAGGAACATTTACTACCTTTCATAACAAAAAGTCAGGAGGAAGGTACTGAAAGGTTGTTCCAGTGGCTCAATTACATCATTAAATCCCAGGCTCATTCCATCTTCCCAATCTTCAAGCCTAAATTATTGACTTAGTCTTTAAGCATCTATCCTCACAACTACAGAGTGACTGCCATAGTTCCAATCATCACAGGAAGGCTGATCATGTTCAATCAAAAATGTCCAGGGATCTCTTATTTTAGAATCACATCCCTCAAGTCCACTTGCCAATGTTGAATTGCATGGTCATGCCCTAGAAAGGAGTCTGGGGAAGCAAGTAACTGGCATCTTTAACCTCTGTGCTGGGAGATGAGTTACACTATAAAATTATATAAACAAGAACATTCACATAATAAGTGAAGTATCTAGAAACTATAGATGCTCACACAAACATTGAGTTTTTGTTTTACTACAATAGCAATTGTGTATTAATTATTATTAGCTTGTTGAGGATGGTTTTAAAAGTTCAGTCCCTTCAAGTGTACAACTTAATAGCCTCTATTTCAAAATGAATCAGAAACATAGAAAAGCTGAGCACTAATTCAGCACCTGGAGGTTAATGCTACTCAGGCAATTAACATGACAGGAAAAGACTGGAGAATTAGCTGGAAGATCCATATATATTCATACTTATTAATAAGTCATACTTAGTTTGTGGATGTCTTCCATGTATCTGGCACCATTTTACAGTAGTGAATAGGATAAAGCTGCTGCTCTCACAGAACTTAATTCTACTGGGTGGGATTGAATGACCTTTAGTCTCCAACACTCAACCTATTGCCCTAGGTTTGCAGAATTTTTATTAATCTAATACTGTGTACCTTCTGGCAGGGCCTGTGTCCTCACACTCTGCCATTTGGCAATCATGCCTAATGACTGTAAATATTCTTGTCATTGAAAAGATACATCTTGTCTCCATCACATCTCCAAGGTGTGTCAACTTGGAAAATAAGACAGACAGGCTTCCATTCATTTTGTGCCGCCTTCAAGTACAGGCTGTTTGCCTTATTAACAATGCCAACTTGGCAGAGTGGGAAAAGAGAGAGATAATCCCCCCAACTTGGAGACTTACTAAGCCACAGAGCCTTGCACAAGTCACTTCCTGAGTCTCATTTTTCTCACCTGAAAATGGAAACAGTAATAAAGCCCATATTGCTATGCATAGTGCTATCATACTCATGTAAATGTAAATGGTAGGGAGCGGCGACCAGATCAAGTCCGATGACGTATACGGCAGACGCGCCGGCAATGGCAGGTTAGGAAGAGTCTCCATTGCTCTTTGACCTTCTCCTCTTGTTTGCCACTTGTCAAATAAAGCCAGCCCTGGGCAGCAGGTGGCCTGTCCAGTCAATTAATGCCTGCAGATGGCATGGGGATCTGCTAATTGCTCCAAGGCTTCCAGAATCTAAATTGGTGTGGTAGCTCGGCGGCCAAGGACATCAAGTTTTCCTCCCTCCCTCCCACTGCCCACGGCCCTGCTCCTGAGAATTCCGATGAAAACTCTGAATCTCTAGAGACAGGTCAGCAGTTTGTGCTGTTAAAAATAAGTCATTGGACCCAGACCTGACATTTATGAGGAACCAGAAGGCACTTGGTGTCCTTTGATTTCTATATGCCCACTACCATAAAAATTTTTTAAAATAAAAACCTATGGGGGTTTTGAGATTTCTCTCCTGAGTTAGCTCTGTGACTGCGCCTCCCTGGTTCTTCCCTGCCCTGGACGAACACGAGGGAAGTAGAGGGCCTGAGAAGAGACCAGGAGTCTCAGGAAAATGTCAAAGTCAATTCCTGAGCCAAGCCGCAGCGCTCGGCATGCACTCCCCACTATGAATTAATAGAATCTTAAAAGCTGAGTATTTCTACATATATAAACATGTGCTCAATTTTTTTTCCAAATAAATAATCAACTCGGTTTCTTCCCCAGCAACTCAAAAGCCATCTGCTTTTTTGAGCTCTGTCATCACAGATGTCCTTCCTGAGTTTTAAACCACGGCATCACCAGCACTTCCTGCTAGGAAGTCTGGGTAGCCTGCCATTTGGGAGGACAAGCCTCAGCACATATATTTTCATTGCCATCCTGAAAGCACGGCATGTGACCCATGCATCAAAGCGTCAGCGCGACCCTGGCACATCTTCTCCTGTGTGCTTAATAGACAGTGGTGGAAGGTAATTGAAAGTACTATAGAAATGGAGTAGGGAAGGGGGGAAACACATGGAATGAGAAAGGGGCCCCTTTAGAGCCCCAAAGGGTATGTTGACAGAGCTGCATCTTCTTAAATTAGAAAAGTAGGATAAAGAGGGCCTCCCCGGTGGCGCAGTGGTTGAGCGCTGCGCTGTGGAGCTGTCGGCAGCAGCTACGCGAGTTCGACGCCTGGCCAGGGAGAATCCCACATGGTGGGGCAGACCTCTCCTGCCTTGCCCGCTGCTCCCCTCAGCAGTGTACTTCTGATCTGCCTGTTCTGCTCCCCACTCTGTCTCTAGTGAGCCCTCACCGCCTCACGCCTCTGGCCTGTACCCCAGCTTGTACGTAAAAAAAAGAAAAAAAAACTACTCAAAATAATAGACCAGTTCAGTAAAGTAGCAGGATACAAAATCAACACACAAAAGTCAGTAGCATTCCTCTATGCAAATACCCAATCTGAAGAAGAAGAAATTAAGAAATCCATCCCCTTCAAAATTGAAACCAAAAAAATCAAATATCTGGGAATAAATCGAACAAAAGACAAAGGACTTATACAAAGAAAACTACAAAACTCTGTTGAAAGAAACAGAAGAAGACACAAGAAGATGGAAAGGCATCCCTTGTTCACGGATTGGAAGGGTTAACATTATCAAAATGGCAATCCTACCAAAAGCAATTTACAGATTCAATGCTATTCCAATAAAAATCTCAATGACATTCTTCAAAGAAATAGATTGACTACTGATGAAATTCATATGGAACCACAAAAAACCTCGCATAGCTAAAGCCCTACTAGCTAAAAAGAAAGAAAACGGAGGAATTTCACTCCCTGATTTCAAACTATACTACAGAGCCATAATAATTAAAACAGCATGGTACTGGAACAAAAACAGACAGAAAGACCAGTGGAACTGAATAGAATACCCAGAATTAAAGCCACATATCTATGAACAACTAATCTTTGACGAAGGAGCAAAGAAACTGCAGTGGAACAAGGACAGTCTATTCAATAAATCGTGCTGGGAAAACTGGACGGCCACATGT
>PVIJ01000800.1:177197-210377 GCA_004024925.1 Scalopus aquaticus
AAAATCTTGAAAGACACATCCCTCAAAGCGAAGGAAGTGAAAGACAAGATAAACAGATGGGATTACATCAAAATAAAAAGCTTCTGTACAGCAAAAGAGACATTAACCAAAACTAACAGACACCCTACCAACTGGGAAAAGATTTTTGCACACAATACATCTGATAAAGGACTGATAACAAAAATTTACAAGGAACTCAGACAACTCAACAAAAACAAAGCCAATAACCCAGTCAAAAAATGGGCAGAAGAGCTCAAAAGGCAGTTCTCCAAAGAAGAAAAGCAAATGGGCAACAGATACATGAAAAAATGCTCAACATCACTTATAATCAAGGAAATGCAAATCAAAACCACTATGAGATACCACCTCACACCTGTGAGGATGGCACACATAAAAAATACAGGCAATAGGGCCTCCCTGGTGGCGCAGCGGTTGAGCACTGCGCTGTGGAGCTGTTGGCAGCGGCGACGTGAGTTCGACGCCCAGCCGGGGAGAGTCCCATATGGCATGGCAGACCTCTCCTGCCTTGCCCGCTGCTCCCCTCAGCAGTGTATTTCTGATCTGCCTGTTCTGCTCCCTACTCTGTCTCTGGTGAACCCTCTCGCCACCCCACGCCTCTGGCCTGTACCCCAGCTTGTATGTATAAATAAAAAATAAATTAATAAAAAAAAATACAGGCAATAACAATGCTAGAAAGGATGTGGAGAAAAAGGAACTCTTCTACACTGCTGGTGGGAATGTGAACTGGTCCAACCACTATGGAAAGCTGTATGGCGATTCCTCAAACTCCTAAACATGGAGCTCCCATACAACCCAGCAATACCACTTTTGGGAATTTACCCAAAGGACACAAAAACACTAATCCGAAAGGATACATGCACCCATATGTTCATTGCAGCACTATTACAATAGCAAAGGTATGGAAGCAACCCAGATGTCCAAAAATAGATGATTGGATCAAGAAGATGTGGTACATATACACAATGGAATACTATTCAGCATTCAAAGAAGATAAACACATGCAATTTGCAGCGACATGTATGGAATTAGAGGGAATCATACTCAGTGAAATAAGCCAGAAAGAAAAAGAAAAATATCGAATGGTTTCACTACAACAGGACTATAGGGAAACCAAATAGGAGAGAGACACTCAGCGGGGGGGGGGAGGGGGGGCGGCCGGAGGGGGGTCTGGCGGCCGGAGGGGAGGATAAGGGCACAAAATGGAAAAGAATACAAGGGACCATGGAGATGGATCACGGGTGAATTGGTGGTGGGCTACCCAAGGGGAATACAAAATGTAAAAGACATAAATAACAATAATAAAAAAAAAAAAGTAGGACAAAGAATCTGAGCAAATGTGAAGCCAAAAGGAGCCCAGTTTTATTCATTGCCTTTCAAGACCATCATTGTCAATTCTTTGGAATTGACACTTTCATGACAAACTTCAGACGCAAACTGCAACCTTGCTGCTTGTTATTAGCCAGCTTAGGTGGCTAATATTTCCTCACAGTTTTAGAAGCTGGACGTCCAAGATCAAGATGCCAGACATTCAGTTCCAAAAGTGGGTTGTCTTCCCGATTAATGTATGGCTGCCTTGTCCATGTGTCCTCATATGGCAGGAAAAGAAAGAGAGAGGAGAGACAGGGAGAGAGGGAGAGAGGGATGGGGGGAGAGAGAAAGAGAGAGAGAGAGAGAGAGAGAGAGAGAGAGAGAAAATTCTAGCATGTCTTCTTATAAGAACATTAATCCTATTGTGCCAGGGCACCACCCTAATGACATCATACAACTTTAATTACTTCCTCATAGTTTCTATCTTCAAATACAGACTCACTCAAGAGTTAGGGCCTCAACATAGGAATTTTTGGGGTACACAATTATCATAGTGCTGCTAAAGAACTTTCTCTTTCTGAAGGCCCCTCAGCCTTCACATTGCATGTTTCAAGACACAGTGGCCCAGGGAGTTCTGGCCCACTGGAAGTGCTTGACTCAAATTCTGTCCCCACCCCTTCATGGTCACAGACATGCCTTGCTGCTGAAAAGTCCTTTATCAATATTGAAATTTTTATTTTAAAAGAACGGTTATTTCATCCTTCTGATAACGCATACTTTATGAATTGTTAAGAGAAGCAGGAGTAGCTGGGTGGGAAGGGTTTGGGATCCCTGCCCATTGGAAAGTTATTAGAAATGAAGAACAGGAGGGATTAAGATCATGTAACAGACAGTGATAGATGAGCTCTGAGTTGTTCCCCAGAGTTTCCAGAATGATTTTGTTACTAAAGCAAAGTAATGGCATTGCTGGTGTTATTCTTAGTGTTGTTTTGTATAGCTCCATTTCACTCATTGAAAGAAAAATGGTGCTCCAAGGACACAAAGAAGGAAGAGCCACGGTCCTGTCACCCTTTCAGATTCTACACATGTCTGTGCAATTTAATATTTACTCAACAGCTACTATAGGCCGAAGATTATTCTAGGCACTGACACAATCAGCCAAGGTTGAAAAGAGCTGATCCGCTGCCACAGCTCTTCCTTCTCTCCAACTCACATTCGGAGAAGTCAAACAGAAGAGAGTATAGTGATGGTGTCTCCCTCTAAAGAGCTCACGAGGGTGCCCATCATCACAAACCAAAGCCTGCTTCCTTCCCTGTGTTCTCTTTCACCTTCACTTACTGTGTCTTAAAGGGTTTGCCCCCCTTTTGGGGAGATTAAGAAGGCACATCAGTGAGAAATCTCACAGTCAGGAAACATACCTAACCCAGCACTTGCCAGATGCACGGCCCTCCTGGAGCTGGGCACAGTCCTGTGGGTGGCTTCTCGGGGTTGCTGATCAGTTTCCAAAGATTTGAGTCAAGTCACTAAGCTGTTCAAATTACAACTGTAAAGATGATAGTGTTTGTCTTCAAGTCCCTCTTATCTTGCCTTTCCAGACACTTCTTGAATTTGGCCTCAACCATGTATCAACCTACCCCCACTCTACCCTGCAGCCTTAGATCCAAAAACTTCTTCATGACCTCCAGCTACTTAGGACCCCAGGCCCTAGGTTTTCCAACAAAACTTGATGCCCCAGGCCAGAATTTCCAATGGGGAACTCTAAGGAATTCTTATCCTCAAAAAATTATTAAAGAAAAAGAGAAGGCTCATAGACAAATAAATTTGCGAATTCACAAGACACATGACCTCATGAGAGGTTCTGAGAATAACTATCAGAGAAGCATATCTAACTTGACGTATGAAGTACATTTGACCACAGCCTCCTTTGGTAATCACACCTAACCCTGGCAGAAGGAAGTCTCATCCCACAGAATACACTTTAAGAAACTGCCACAGACCGAGTTTATTTTCCTCTGAGCTGCTCTTTTCCCATCAAATCCCCCCAATTGCCTGTCTCATTCTATATACAGATCACTGGGCTAACAGTGACAGATTGAGCTAAGAATAACAGCAATTTGGTTCTAGTTCCTACCCCCCTGAATAGTGTAGGGACAGGCGGCAGCATCTTCCATTTACACATGAAGTAGCTGAAATACAAAGAAGAGAAGGAACTTCCTGGTCTCACCCAGTAGGTGTCCAGCTGGAATGTGAACCCTGGTCTTGTCATCATTTCTGTAATGCTAGCCAATAAGGGGTTAATATCTCCCCTTTCCAAAGCTGTTTACTTTTTCAAGTTAAAGGAAAAACAGACTTTAATCCCAGAAGAATGTAACAAATTCTTACTAGTAGAAATCATGGAAGATTTGCAGAGAGCCAAGAGAGAGGGAATTTAGGGAGACTGGTCTTTATTTCTTTCAGATCATGTTCTGCCTCTCCCGTGAGCACAAAGAAAGCTTTGCCTGTGTGGGCAAAAGAAACTCCCATCCTCCTCCAAGCCAAGGTTGTAAGAATATGCAAATAGCCACATATTTACACGTAGACACGGCTATGGCATGGGGTTACATAAAAATAACTCCGGATATTCTGATTCGTGCAGCCCACATATTTGGCCATCTATTAATAGCTTAGCTTGTGGTTTTATTCCAATGGGGCCGAACTGAAACCTACAGCCCATCATACACGAAATTCTCCTAACCAAAGGGACATTTCCATGTAACACTAGCTAGAGAAAGCCCTCCAAGGAGCCTTGCAGAACCAAGGGGTTTGATAGATATTTTCTGACTTAGATAATAACTCTGAGACATCAGTGCCCATTTTCAGTACCTATTTGTCCCCCAAATGGATGCCAAATTCACCAAGTCCCCCAGACTTTGGAGTGAGTGTCAATGGAAGAGGTACTCTGGGCCCTGTCCCTCCTAATGTGCTGTAAATACAAATGCCCAGACTCTAAAGACACGTAGCCTGCAGAGGAGCAGAAATGGAATTCACCTCGGCCCGATGGCCGTCGCACAGACTCCAGTCCAGCTCTGTTTGTACTTCTCCATCACCTTTATTTGTTTAAGAGGCCTGACAAGGCAAACACTCCTGATGTCATGTTTACATTACAGCTTTCACTGGAGCTTATTAAACTCATCGTTACTTCATATAAGCTGCAGATATGTGGTGAAGGCCCGTTAGTGCTGACAGTGAATAACAGACACCCTGTCACAAGGTAACATGTTTATATACGCTATTGGTTGCCTGGTGGATTTTGTCCCTGTAAAACTATCACAGATAATGAAGCCACTATCAGATAAGTGACTATAACAAATGACCACAATTAGGTCTCTGGTTGATGAGAACACTTGGTGGTCTCTCCAGTCCAGTTTGGACAAACCCCAGACTAAGTTCACTTGCAAAAAGAAAAAAAAAGGAATCAGAAATCAAATTTAAATGAGATTGATTTCACTGAATACCATTTGGTTGCAAAAGGAGCTAGAGTTCAAAGAAATTGAGATGTCATCTTCCCTCATGACCCTCTTTTCCTTACACTTTTCCCATCCACCCCCAAATAAACAAATTCAGAAATCATATGCTTGCCAAGTTCTAAAGCATTCAGCATGCCTCCTCTCCAAAGGTCCCCACGACACCCAGAAGCGAGGAAGGCTCCCCAGGGACAGCTAGGCTTGGGGAAGCCTCTCCCAGAGACAACACCTGCCTTGGGCTTTCTATACCTAGCAGAAAGTCCAGAGAAGAGACTAAATCACCTCAGGGTCTTGGCCTAAACATCAGTATAGCTGGAAAGTCAAGGTTCCATTGAGCAGCTCTGCAGAGCGTTACTGTAATCACTTCTTTAAGGGTTTTCCTCATCCCAGGCAGGTTCTCAATGGGGAAATAACAGCACAGAATTCAAGTGCTCAGATGAAAAAGTCTTCAAAAGACATGCATTTCCTTGTAGGTTACAGTCATTTCCAGGATGACTTATAAATTGGCAGCCAACTTTGTGTGCCGATAGATATAGATATAGATATATAGAGAGATATAAATGTAAAACTTAAGAATGTGCTGAGAGAAGGTGAGTGAAGCCTTCATGGGGACCTTAAAAGACGATCCCTGCAAAGTGGGGACTGGCGGGCTGTGACGCCATGCTGTGGTGTGCCCTGAAATACCTCACTGGAGCCAAGGCTTACGCTGGATCACACTGGCTCTCCCCCACACCTCCCCACTGCTTTCCCTCCCATTTCTCCTCACCTGCCTTCTACCCACCCTAGTCCTCCCGCCATCCTGCCACCCTCCCAGCCTCTTGAGCCACAGCTACATTTTTCAAATTTGGCTAGAGGGAAAATGTTTTTCGGTTGAGGTGTGTTTACTACAGGGATTTCTATTTTCATGTGATTTAATATTTCCTAATAATCATTTCAGGGGAAATCACCCCGAATAGCAGAGTGACTCCCCCGGGGAGTAGATGCTTTGGGACTGGAGGCTGTGGGGAGGTGATTGATGGGCTAGCTGCATATCCTTGTTGCCAGAAGACCTCATAAACTCAGGAAAGCTGTCCAGAAATCAGTCTGTTTACCTTTTCACGACTTTAAAGGTGATTTATTTGACCTTTGAAAACGGGGATCATACTTCTTGCTGAAAGCAGTGCGCATTTCAGCGTAAACGGTGATGCCCAGATGGAGCGGTCTCCAGTTGGAGGTCCTTTATCTCTCTCCTCTCATTCTAATCAGAATGGGAAGCGTCTGCTGGATCCTTAGTACAAACATTTTTGGGGACATTGTCTAAATATACAGAGATAAGTGGGTGTTTATGTACCATATGGACATGTCATTTTCATAACGATTTTTTAAACTATGAATAAATGCCCCGGGTATCAGGTAAACAGAGGCAGCACGGGTAGAGAAAAAGCTTGGAGTTTGAGATAGGATCCGAGCCCTTCACTGGCTAGATTGCCCTAATTATATAATTCAGCCTCTTGCAAGTGAGAAATCACCAGCTCTACGCTTGCACATGACATCATCTCGGGCAAGACACTTAACCTTTCCGCATCTTGATGTCACATTCTATGAAATGGAGTAATAACAGCACCTGAACCTCACAAGGTTCATAGGAAAGTAAACAAGTCAAAGCATACAGATGACTTAATATTTCGCTTGCATGTAGAAAACAATAAATATTAGTTCTCACTGCTATCCTCTGTGAAGGGGTGAAACAATCATACCTACAAATATGTAGTTGCAACTAGCAGTACCAATGCACATTAAGCACCCTGCACAATGTAACATGCTCTACCAACGCCCTCCCACCCTCTGATGGTCCGTGGGGAGCTCCTGTGCACCACAGGACTGAGCTAGGTAGATTTTCATAACTTTTTTTGAATCAGACTATAAAACGGCAGATCATTTATAAGTTCATTTTACATATGAAGAAACTGAGGGGCAAAAAAAATGAAATGACTTAGACAGGGTCATACAGCTCTTCAAAATATATAAGCACTCCAATTAAAACTCCATAGTATTACGAAGCTATTTTGCCATTGATGAGTAATGAATGAGACCAAAGCGACTGGTTCCTCAGGTTGGGGAGGCTGACTTCCCAGAGGAATCAGTTTTCCCTTCAGAGGGACCCAGCAGAGGAAATAGCTCCCAGGATGGAGGGAAGGCTCACCCTCCAACGGCGAGGTCAACCCTTGCCTGAGATTTAACAATCAAGGGAGGAAATGAGGAAAAGTGTTCAGTAGCACAGACCGAAGCCAGAGAATGGCTTTCCCAACTGTGCTCCTGGTTTTATTTTCCCGGGACATCAGAAAGGATATTTGGTATCAATAAGATTTCTATTTTAAGACATTTTATGTCTTTTTAGAACTTAATCTGACAATAGAGGAATGAACCACTGGAACATGAATCCACTCGGTTAAAATAAATTTGGGTTTATGTCCTCTGATGGCTTTGCAAGCTTTCCTGAAAGCTGGCCAGCACGAGAGGGTGGGCCGACCCGAGTGGGGGTCAGGGGGGTTTCATGGAGACCACTAGTGCTAATTGAGGGTTCTGGGTACAAGGGTTCAAGTGGTCTAGAAAGTCACATTCAACAGGCAGGGGACAAGCCTTCTGAGGCACCAGAAGACAAATTCTCAGAGGAGCTTAACAGTTTTCCCTGATGTTGAAGACAGTGGTCACCACGAGGGGTGCCCTCCAGAGAGCAGCTAGAAGGTCGTGCATTCTGAGAAGGGGCCTCCAGGCCTCCCTGACCTCACAGCAGACAGCTCATGACCACACCCCCCCATCGCTCTACCAGAACCACTGACAGAGGCCTAGACTCGGCGCCTGTCCGTGACCCACCCCGTGACTTGAGAGGGATTCGGAATTGCCCACCACCTTCTGTGCTGACAGCCCATGATTTATCAGCCACTGCCTTTCTCCTCAGGACGTGACAATTGTTTGTGTTCTAAGGGGACAGCTGAAGGCCCATTCATCTTCACCCTGGCGGGCAAGAGACTGATGGCGATTTAATTCAACTGGACGGGTGAGGTAGATAGAAAAGACCACAAGGTAAAAATGACAAGATTATTAACTGCACCCGAAGCCGTCAGCTCACTATGCTGCTCCGTCCGTGGAAGTGGGTTGGGTAAACATGAACTGAGGTTCAAGCAAGGTTTACAGAGGGGAGTTTCTTCTGGCAGATGTGGGTAATGGCAAGGCTCCACATTTCCAGGGAGAAAGCAAAGGACTTTTGTGGTTAGAAGAGGAACTGGGCTTCAACCAGCTCAGGCAGCAGACTAAAGTTTAAAAGGTCAGGGCAAATTCAGAAATATTTCTCTCCCACACCCACAAAAAGGAAACGGTTGAACTAAATCACCAAGGTGCCCCTTCAATCCCTCCCATTCCAACGAACTCCATTTTTCCTTCTGTCCATGTTGTTTTCAGGGCTGGTCTGCAGCTCTGGGCCTGAGGGCTAGAGGCTTTTCTGCCACCGCTCTGTCAGTCAGTGAAGGAGCACCTGCCTGAGCCACTTCTGGGGCTTTGTGGTCAGCAGTCCTCCCCTTTTCCTGGAGGGGAAGGATCCCTGCCAGCATCCACCTTGGATTATCCTATGGGCCATTTCCTTAAGTGTCCACTTACCCGCACTAAACTCTAAGACATTCTAGCTCTGTCCAGCACCATCTCCAAACACAGGCCATAGGAAGAGAGGACAACCTCTGCTTTCCCAACTCCCAGTCTGACTTGGGATTCCAGGCTTCCAAGTTCTTTCTACGTCCCAGCTTTGTGACTAAACAGACCCCACCTCTTGGCTCCACCTCCCGGCCCAAACTGACCACGTCAATGTACAGATCAACAATCACGTGAGCTGTCCCAAATGAGGACCGGCATTAGAAAGTCAACAGGTGCATGATGCCAACGATTGAGCAAGCATCATCTAGTAAGGTCCTCGGGGACCCCTGTATGTGGGCATGGCCAGTATTCACGTCTCTGCTTCACAGGTGAGAAACTGAGACTCAGCAGGTTAGGCTCACCAAAGTAGTGAGAAGCAGAGCAGATATTAGAATGTGAAATGGCTGCTTTTATTTTACTTTTGTATATATTTTGGTACCTATATATTTAGTATATGTATAAAATATATTTTAACACTATAGGCATATTTGTATAAGTGAATAGCCCTCTATGGTAGACACTATTCAAAAGTCATTGTCCCCTTTCATTACTCACAGAACCAAAATTGTGTCTGATTCTGACCATAGGTGCATTGGCCTCCAAAAATGGGCCCAGTCTGGTCCAAGAATGAGCAGATAGTCCATTTCTGACCCATGAGATGAAAGAGAAGTCTGCTAGCTATAGGGTTTCTGGGAGATCTGCACTGATAATGAGAGGGAGGTACCCCAAGGGAGAACACCTTTGCCCCAAGTGGCTCATTTGCCCTGATTTTCAACATACACCAGTGAGGGCAACAGGTCAAAAGCAGATGCAGCCTTTTTGCAGCAATGAGGAAAACAGCCAAGAACGTCAGAGATGAGGACCCAGGGCCCTGGCATCTTTAAGTCACTAAACAAACATTAGTAGACCCATCACTGCACTTGTAATTTACACCATTTTTAGTTGGGTATTTTGTTCACGGGAGCTAAAAGCATTCCCGGTTACTATGCTCCCCGACCAGATCAAGAGAAACTTTAGCACTGAGACCATGTGCTTAAGTCCTTCTCAGAATCTGGTACTAAAATAGTCATTTAACAAACGTTTGCCAGAAGGAAGAAAAAAAATGTACTCCTAACAGACAAGCCTAGGGGGGATGAGCCCATTAAGATCAAAACCAATGAAGTAAAACTTTGGATCTATTATTTGCTGATGACCACTTGGGTCTACATTACTACTGCTGCTGCTACTAACATTTATTCTGCCTCTTTTCTCAGAACTTTTCTCACTGTTTCAACTGTTTCCATTGCATTACTTCAGTGAAGGTACTTTTCCTACTTAACAATAGAATTGCCTTGATATTTCCAGTCAAGAGAATGACAATTATTCAATAAGTATTTGAAAAAAGGAAAATTCCTCATAAAACACACCAAAATTAATTCCTGATGAATGACAAGTCACTATATTACAAGGCAAATGATTATTGAACCCATAAAAGCATCTAAAGAGCATATTGACAAATATCTATATAAATATCAACTTTGGAAGAATTTTATAAGGAAATAAGTGAAAAAAAATAAAATACTTGCCTACATAAAAATGTACATCTACTGAATATAGAAAAAACCATAATCAAAATTAAGAGAAAAAAAGCACTGGAAGAAGTATTTGTATACAAAGAGTTAGTACCTAAATATATATATATATAGGAACTTCACAAGTAATCAGGAAAGAAACAAAACACCCCTGTAAAAACTGTGCAGAAGACACTAAGCTAAAATTGTCTATGTAAAAAATACTAACAATCAATAAACATTGAAATACGGAAATCTAAAATATAAACCCCACTGGTAGCAAAAGACATTCAAGTTAAAATGAGATCTCTTTGCCATTTTTTACCTATCATAGTGACAAAGTTTTTTCATTATAATATTGTTTGAAAAAGGTTAGAAAATTGTGCTCCTATAAGTTTCTGTTGGTACCAGAAGGTGAAAATTCACAGAAAAACAAATAAGAAAACTTTGCATAATAATCCATACATTATCATACAATTTTTTCCAAAGAAAATACTTCTAGGATGAATCCAAATTTTTACCAATAAGTATGCTTATTGGGGCATTAAGAATTAAAATTAATAACCTAAAAATGTATGAAATGAAAACCTAGCTATTCGGCCTTGTTACAGAGCAAATATTGTTACAGGGAAAGATTCCTCCTCACATTTATTCAGAGAAAATATTGAAACAAAGAGAGCAAATCATGAAATAGTACACGCTTCTTATAAAATGGAAGGTGGAGGTTAAGGTAACAGCATCATGGAAAAAAAGTTTTTGGACTATTCCAATGTTTCTAGACGTTTCTGTGAACTACATGAATTGCATGGAAAAGTCACACAATCTTTCTTGTCGCGGGGCCCAGCCCAGTGGTTTCCATTCACAAAAGTGTTTGAGGCCACAGCACCTCAGTCCCTCATCACTCCTCACTACAGCACCTCACAAAGACAGTGCAAGCCCCAAAACGAGCATGCATCCATGGTAAGTATTTTTGAGCAAATTCTGTTTATAAAAACAGTAAAGTTTCCATATCCGGAGTCCTTTACACGGTCACCATTTAGTTAACTGTACAAGGAATAGATGGACACCGCGGCCAGAGTGCCCAGATGATCTGCCCAAGGCAGAAAATAAGCACCGCGACTCCTGGTCTTACTGCACACTTTGCCGCCCTCGCCCAGACACACCATTAGAAGACGTGTGCAGCCCGCGTCTGTGGCTGTGCCCCCCTCCGCACAGCTCCAGGCAGTGACCCTGAGAGCCAGGACCGGAGCACCTGTTGGGCCACTGCCCAACCCCACTCCCAGCACTGCTGCGCTGAGGACTCCCCTTCACTCTGTTCCTCCCTGAGGACTCCCCGCACTCTGCTCCTCAGCTACACAGGCCACCCCGTCAGCCGGGCCAGCATCCCTGAGACCCAGAGCTCACGGCGCCTCCTGGAAGCCACGCTACCCTGCCCGCTTCCCGACACCCAGCAGCTTTCCCTCCTCAGTGCTCCGGGGCACGCAGGTGCCTGGTGCAGCACAAACCTCAGCACTTACTGTCTGAGCCGGCAGCCGTCTGTTCCTCCATCGTCCATCGCCTGCACCAGCCCTGAGCACCACGTCGGATTCACCCCCTTCCCTCAGCACCAGCCCAGAGGCTGGGGTTGCTCAGCCCTGCACTACTGCACCCCAGCAAGGCAGCTGCTCCCCACCGGGGCTCTCAGCCATCCCTGTGAAAAAGCAGAAAATAGAAACTTTTATTAAATAACCAAAGAAAGTAGAATTAGACATTATTGCTGCAAGATGGAGACTGTAACTGCAAAAGTAAGTGAATGAATGAATGAATGAATGAATGAATGAATTAATGAATGAATATGGACATTTTACAAACATCTGCATGCATACATCTACACATGCATATGTACATGTAGGCTTGGGTCCCATGCCAATGTTTCGGTCAATGACAGACCCCATACATTACAGTAGAGTCAAAATCCTCCTGACTGTACCTTTTCTTTGACTTGCACATAGCCTCGCACATAGCATCATGGCAATCGCCAGCAGCATTCAGAGCAGCAACATGC
The DNA here is from genome assembly GCA_004024925.1 of Scalopus aquaticus. Lineage (NCBI taxonomy): Eukaryota > Metazoa > Chordata > Mammalia > Eulipotyphla > Talpidae > Scalopus > Scalopus aquaticus. The sequence goes on from PVIJ01000800.1 coordinate 189,287, forward strand.
TGAACAGGCGTGTAGCCAGGAGCACAGGCCAGGGCATGGGGCACGCGGCCTAGCTGTGTCCCTGGATGTACCACCTGGTTTGTGTAAGTGCCCCCTATGACAGCCACACAGCAAAGCTGCCAAATGACGCATTTCTAGGAATGAATGACGTAATGCATGACTTACATACATGGCTATACATGTGCATACATGCCTACATGTCTATGTGCATATGCATATGTATGCACACACCTGTATAGAGAGACATATAGACATTCACACAGGGTACAGCTCAGCATTTGACTGCATGTAGACATTTATGTGTGCAGCGTACATGATACATGTGTGTGCATACGTACATGAATGCATGCATATATGCATGCTCCCTGGTCTGGGAAGGACCAAAGACATGAGGAAAGTGCTCACAAGAGCGGTGACATCATTTGTTCATGGACTCAAGGTTTATGAACCAGCATGGGGGGGAGAGGGGTGGGTAAGATGATCTAGTCAGAATACCCAGAAAATTATCTCTAATAGTGAAGCAGCTGGCTTGTTTGATTATGGAAGCACCATACGATTCCATCCCAAAAAGGCAGGGCCTGGTGGTGGCCCTTCTCCCTATTTGCTGAACAAACTGGAGGCCCGACCCCCACCAACTAAACAGCCAGAGCGTAGAAGAGGTGAAACGACCGTAACTCCAAGCCCCCCATTTCACATCTGGGGGAACAGAAGCTCAGAGGAGAGAAGAGATGTTCTTCAAGAAAAACTCCAGTTACCACTAAGCCTCGGACCCAAGTCTCCCAGCTCCCAGCTCCCGTCACTGGAGACGGGATTCCTCCCTCAAAGCAAACGCAATACTGCAAGTCAGTGAAAAGTTCAGAAATTTCATCAAACATGTTTGGGAGAATTTTCACTTTGGGGTATTAGCTGCTTAAGGGCTTTTTTTCCCTTCTGCTGCTCTTTATCTGGCAGGTAGAATAAAGGGAAGAAGACATTGACTGTAGGAGGAAAGCAGCGCAGTGCCTCCCTCCTTCCCCTGCTCCCTGTCCTCCGGCCAACCCTCCTTTCTCTGCCCCAGACACTCTGATCGCCCCAGAGCTGACCGAGCCCATTCACACACAGCAGCCCTCACCCAGTTGCACCCCGAGGTGAAGTGGCACCCTTCCGGCTGAGGGATCTCCTGTGTTACACTTTGCCCTGCTGGGTCTCCTGGAATCTCCTCCTCGACCTTGGGGACTAAGTGAGATCTATCCTCTGCTTTGAAGGTGAATCCTGAGACCTTTGATTGCCCCGAGGACCTAACTGCCCACCGGTTCTCCCATCCTAGCTCCCAGGCTCCCACTCTCTCGGACCCTCTGAATCACAGAAACTTAACTCCTGAGTTAGGTCCTGATTCACCCCGCTCAGGGCTCCTCCAAGACTCAGTCACACATGTGTCCTTCCTAGAGCCCTTATCAAACCATTCAAGACAGCATGATTGAGAGGAAAAACAATGGCCAGAGCTGAGAAAAACTGTCAAAGGCAGCTTTTCACCCCCTTCCATGTCTTCTGGATTTTTACACTGTAAGAATTATTAAGAATGACACCAAATGATCCCAGAGGTATGGCTAGCTAGAACAGTGGCTCTGACACTGGTTGATCTCATTCTAGTTCTCATAATCAAACAGAAGATCTGCATGTCACCCTGTGAGACACAAGGCCAGAGAACCCAGACCCAGGAGCCAAGCCCAGCAGTACCTAAAGGATGGTGTGAGTTTGAGGAAGCTGCTTACCTCTTCCTAAATTCAGTTTCCTTAACTGGAAAACGAAGACAGTAATATTTACCTTTTGTAGTTTCTTTCTTAATGTGAAATTAGCTATGGTACAAAGGTCAGGCACATAGTAGGTACTCAGTTAATAGCTACTTCTTCCCTTCCATTTTCCTCCTCTGCTAATTCATCAGAAAGTATGATCAGAGCAGGAGGAAACTACCACCACCTGGTGTACGGGCCTCAAAACTGCATAAGAAGTAGCAAAGGTGAAAAATCTAACCTCATTCAGGAAATGGAAAAATCAGAGCTCAGAAATGACTGAAAGTGTCCTACTTAGAACTCATCAGCTGTCTGTGGCATAGAAGCCACTTAAGATGCCAGGATGACAAGGAGAATTAATCAGGGCAAACTTCCTGGAAGAAGCACACCTTATTTTGAAATGTAAGGGTAGAAAAGAAAAAGGATGTGGCCTTTTTGGAAAGAAGGAAGAGGGATTTCCTGTGTAAAAGTGGGGGGTGGTGTAGGGAGAGCTCTTGGAAGGAAAAGAGAAAGGTCTTAAAGGCCTCAGTGGCAAATAATGTCAGCTGGAGCTGGTGGCCCAGCCCATCCTGGTGAGCCCACAGACCCTTTGATCACAGAAGAGGTGACATGGGTGGCTGGGTATAAATCACCCCCATTTCATTACACATCTCTTGAGACAGCTAGCTGCTGTATGCCACAGGGCAGCCTTAACTTGGGAGTGTCCTCCCTTTTCTCCAGACTTGCTTTCAAGGCCAGAAGGTGTTGGCAGCAGCCATATCAGACAATTCTGGGAGAATGGGCTGGAAGCATGTTCCTTCTTAGATACAGCCACTGTGGGCAGGGGGAGCTGCTTGAAGACAGCAGTCCTGTCTTGCCTTCTTGGTGTCCCCATATCACTGAACTCAGAGCCAGTGTCTGGAAGACACTCCTTACATGGCTGTTGCCTTTCCCACCTGAAAGGGACGTGAGGTTGTACAGTCAGTGAAGTTCTAACTCAGCTCTCTGTTCTGCACCCCTTCCTCTCCATTCTAGCCACACACATTCTGGATTGTGCCAGATCCACTCTTTCTTCTAGATCTTTGAAGATTCTTCTTCTACTTGAAAAATACTTCCAGGTTCCCTGAGGAAACATGGCTTCTTCCAGAAGGCCTACTCTAAGCACAACAGTCCCCTTATCTAAATATGTATTATTGCCTCACATCATCGTCTCTTACTCTCCTGCACGCAAGTTTGACTCTCAGCTTGATGAAGGCAGAGAGTTGCCTTACTTAGCTGCTGTTTCTGCAGGACCTCGTAGAGTGCTTGGCACATGAAAGGTCCATGACAAAGATTTAAGTCGAAGTTAAAAAAGACAAAAGCATCAAGTGGTTTGGAAACCCTGGAAATGAAGGAGTCAGGGTCACCATATTTTGGGTGCCATCACAGCTGCCTTGACCTTGGACTCTGACATGCCCCTGGTCACAGCATGTGCTGGCAAATGGAACTGATGCTTAATCCCAAGGCTGGCCAGGACAGACCAGGGCTAGGCACAATGTCTCATAGACTCGATTTTCTGAAATGATGGGAGAGCTCACCCTGGTTCCCCAACCCAAGCATGGAGGGCTCCAGCAGGAAGAACCTAACTCCAGAGGACACAGAGCCCAGCACCCCAGACACTCACACAGGACACTGCCAAGCACCCTGGGCATTTCCAGGTGACATCAGGTACAAAGAAACTCCTGGAGTGGGAAGGATGGAGTTGGAGGACTGGAACCAGGGAGAATCTCCAACCACAGAAGGCAGGCGGCGGCAGCCACCTACAGTGCGTGGCCCAGGCATTTCTAGTACCCACTGCCAAGTCACTTACTCCTCCTCAGCGCAGCCTGCCATATGCTTGTCACGGGACGTCCGCACAGCTGACTCCTTCCACCCAAATCACCCACCCCACTTTCCCCCTCCCCTACTGGTGACCACTTGATCTGATAGTTTGCTTTTGTCTTGCTCTGTCCTTTCACCTGTGGTGTTTCTTTATCGACACTGTGAGTGAAATCACAGCATTTGACTTTCTCGCCCTGACTTATTCCGCTTAGTATCACCTCCTTGCATCCACCCAGGTCCTTGCAAGTGGCAGAATTTCATCCTTTTTCATAGCTGAGTAGCAGCCCACTGTGTCTGTCCAGGATTCTCTTTATTTGCTCCTCTGCCAATGGCAGCTTAGATGGCTTCCCGAGCTTGGTCATCGTGAATGATGTACAGCTGTCATCTTAGTCACCACCACCCAATGAGTGCAATAGACTTTCCCCCCAAGGGAGAAAGCCTAATATGGTCTATAATGGCGCCCTAGAATCCTCCTGAATGCAGTTTTCCTCTGTCCACCTCCATCTCCCTCCTATCAAAATCAGAAAGAAAAGACTCAAGCTCCCCAAGTCCAGAGAGTGCTGATGGTGCCCCCCACACCAGGGGAGCATGTTCTCTGGCTGTTCTGCAGCACAGGAAGGTCGTGGGCAGGGGCAGAGACAACAGGGATGCAACCAAAAAGCCAGTCTCAGAATAGTGGCTGCTCCCAGCTGCAGACTTCAAAACCAGTCGGTGTCTGTGGAACAGCACCAATAGTCTTACCCTTCCTGTCCGCTAAGTGTGTTCCAGGTCTGCAGGAGACCCCCCAAGCTGTTGGATCGTTTATCTTTGCTATGTCCTTTGCCTAATGATATCACCATGTGAATCTGCTCCTTCTTACATGGAAGCAGCCCCATGTGGTAGCTGCACTGGAGCAGTAAGAGCAGCTGGGAAGAGCTGGTTGCCGTCACAGATTCCAGTCCATCAGGGGTCCATTGCTCTAGTTCCTCACCCCCAAACTCACATCCCTTACATGCCCAACCCCCTCACATGCATGGGTCCAAAGGCTGCCTTTAAACATGGACCATGGCCTTGACTGAGCTCTGCCGTATAGACCAATGACATCACGACCCTGCCCTGTGACAGGGGGTCTGGCCAAGTCTGACCCCCGCTGTATGGATTCGCCCTGAGTCATCTATCACCAGGGTGGCTGAGCCCCATGTCTGAGTAAGCACACGAGGTATTTCATCAAGACATTTGACACCTTCCTTTGAAGGGTGAACGACAGAACATGTGAATGTCTCTGGTGAACATCTAAAGGCAGGCTGGTCGCCCTGAAATGGCCCCTCCATGGCAGACCTTCAGCAAGGCCAGCCGTGCTCACTGGAGGGACCTCTACCATCTCCACTCATTTATCAGCCACCCCATCTGCTTCAGCGCGGGGCGTTCCAAGTGTCCGTGGTTCTCTGGTGCTTGGGCCTACGGCTGCTCCCTCAAGAGTTTCTGCCTCCACGCCAGGCCTAATCCAGGCCTGTCATCCTTCCCAGTGATAGCCGCAGCAGCTGTTGTTTCTCCCTCCATAGCATGGTGGTTGCCAGAAAGCTGAAGGAAGGGGTCCACCATCGAATTTCCATGCTTGGAGCTAAATCTGTGTGTGCATGATCTTTCCTTGAAACTGTAGGAGCGGATGACGTCCCGCTACCTTTTACACCAAATTGATTTAATGTCTTCTTGAGGAGCGGTAAGCTCATTCCAGCTCCCATTGAACTTCAAAAGGCCAACTGTCTCATTAACCTAATTGCCTGACTCCAAGTAACTTGCTTAAGTTACCAACGAATGGATGGTCCTTTCTGTCCAAACAAGACATTTTGAAGCATTTTCACTAAAAAGAAATTGCTTTCAACCATGACGGATGAACGGCTTTTTTAGAGGATTATTAGAATAATTATGGTAGATATGCTTCTAACCCCTGAGAAATCTATAAAAAGAAGATACAAGCGGCAAACTCGATTCAATTACAAACTAGAAAAGCTCTCTCAGGGCTCTCATTTGAAAAAGTTTGTCATTCCACCAAGCTACACTACATGTTTTAAGACAATTAAATGCCCGGAACATTTGCCCTTTAGGGAAAAATATCCCTCAGGAAAAAGAATACTGAAACTATCGGCAGCCCCCTGTTGGCTGCATTAAAGCTAATAAAATCATTAATGATAAATTTCTCGTCAATGAGGGGTCCCCATTGTGCTACTTCTGCAGGATTTAGTCACAGTGAACAAGGCAGGGAGATTGAATTATTGGTTAGGCTCGTTTTATTGGTTTGGGCTTTGGGGGGCAGTGGGTTATATGACAGATTCTTTTCATGTTTGGAGAAGCAGCTGGTTTTGTCTTTAGTTTCAAATGTCAATTAAAAAAAAATCAGGGCAATCACTGGAAGGCAGGAATTTGTACATGGGAACTTCCCAAACACCTGATGTCAATCCCAGCTGGTTTGCTCTCAACTGGGAGGGACACAGAGGCAGAGAGGCAGGCCGGATAGGAGGACCTGGGCAAGGGAGGGAAGGGGATACTCGCAAAGGAGAGGAGATGCTGTGAAATGTGGACTGGGCCTGAGCCTGGAGCTGTGGTGTAGATGACTGGACCCGTGGCCCCCTGGGCTGGCTCACCATAACCTGGGTCGGACCCCTCGAAGAGCCAAAGCTGGGTTTTAAATATCTCTATGGAGATGGCAGCTCTGGTATGCAAGATCTCACCACTCCACTGCAAGTCTGAGAACAGCATGATGTTCCTGAAGACCAGATAAGCTGCATAATTTCCTGGTACTGGAACGTTCTGATGAGAGCACTGGTGCTGATTTCAGAACCTAGTTTCCTGACTGCCCGGGATCCTATTACTGCTCAGTCCCTGTAATGTCAACCAAAGAGCCCTTTTCTACCTTAAATGAGGGCCCTGGGGGTAACAAAGAGATTTCCAACACCTGGACTGAAACTTGGCCTCAAATATCCCAGACTATCTCCTGTTACCTTGGAGGGCCCAGACCCAAGATACCAAAAAAATGCAGGAGCACGTGGCTGTGAGCTGAGCGGCCCACTCCTGGAGCGTCATCTGAGAAGCAGGATTCAGAGAATAGGACCGCGGTCCTGCCCACAGCTCAGTAGTGATCTGTTATTTCTGCACCCGTTACTCTGGTTCATCTCCAGATATGTTCCCAGTTTTACCCACTCTATATCCAAGAGTATGCCTTCTCCCTTCATCACCTGCCTTAGCTGACAGGATGAACTGGCAGGATACCAGGGTGAGGAGGCAAAGAGTTGACAAGGGGGGCCAAGGGACACCACACTATGACAGTAGCTGTGCTCTCTACCCACGGTCACACCTGGTCCTTCTTGTCCCCAGCTCCAGGCTCCAACAACTCCATTCTTTCTTTGGGAGACTAAATAATGGTCCCCCCCAAAATAACTATTCCTATTCCCTGGAACCTGTGACTATGACCTTACATGGCAAGAGGGAGTTTACAGATATGATTTAATTAAAGTTCTTCAGAAGGGAGATTGTCCTGGATTATCTGGGTGGACATAAAAGCAACCACAAGTGTGCCTGTCAGAGGAAGGGAAGAAGGGGAAGTGGACACAGAAGAAGAGGCTCTGTGGCTATAGGAGCAGAGACTGGTGGGCTGCAGACACAAGCCAAGAAATGCTGACAACCTGGAAGCTGACAGAGGCAAGGAACAGATTGTCTCCCTGGAGCCTCCAGAAAAAAGCTGTCCTTCCAACAACTTGACTTCAGCCCAAGAAGACTTATTCTGGGTATCTGGCCTCCAGGACAATAAGAAAATAAATTTCTACTGCTTAAGTCACCAGCGATTTGCGACGGTAACCCTAGGAAACTAATACTTCCCTCTCCCTCCCTCTACCACACCTTAGACCTCGGATGGCAATGGTGTCCCAGCTGTCATTAGTTCTGACAAATCTCTTTTTGATGCCCTGAACCCTGTCTACCCCTCAAGACATTGGGCTACTTGAAAAAGTTACTTCAAATACATATTGAGTATGTCTTCTGTTTCTTGCCATAATCCTCTCTGATATATTCTATATCTTTCCAAAAAGAATTCAAGGTGGAGCTTATAAGATCTTAAGAATTGAGGTTTTAAAAAATCATAGTATAATAAGGTTTTATTCTTTGAGGAAATGGAGGAGAAAAGGAAAATAAGAATAAAAGATACATGAAATCAAGACTAATATTAGTATCAAAAATCGCATGTCATGCAGTTCTAAACATTTATTACAAATTAGCCTGTTGAGCTCCCCAGCAGCCAATGCAAAGAAAAAACACATAACTAATTTTAGTTTACTATTTCTCAAACTAGCTTGATAATACAAATCACCTGAACACCTTCTTAAACATTCATCCATACAGCCATCACCTCATTCAAGATCTACCAAAGCAGACTGTAGTAGATAAGGAGAAAGAATCTGGACTTTATTAAATATCTGAGACAATTCATAGCATCTATAAGAGCACTACATGGGGGCACTACACGATTAGTTAAATGTTAAAGATCTGTAAAAATCCATCATCTCAACACTAGAAAGATGTTGAGATAATTGCATACCCTTTCTGCCATGGTCAAATATCTTCAAACCCCACAGAGCACATAGTGATATAACAAAAGAAGCACCTTAACCATGAAAAATAAGATTACAACCTAACTGTGCCTTAAATGAAGATAAAGATGCCAGTGGGTTCCTGTATTACTCTTTCGTTTCCAACCTCTGTTCCCAGTGTTCTTTCAGGGGTCCCTTTGGATAGGCGTGAAGAGGAAAGCCAAAGACAAGCAGGGGGCAGGGCCTCCCTTGTGGTACAGGGGCTAAAGTCTCAGCATTATCAAGCTATCACCAGCCACTGCAACATGAGTTCAATCCCAGGCCAGGGAGCTAACCCACATGGCACAGCAGACCTCTCCTGTCTCACCTGCTGCTCCCCTCAGCAATGTATTTCAGTAGATCCACCTGTTCTGCTCCCCACTCTGTCTCTGGTGAATCCTCTCACCTCTTGCACCTCTGGCCTGCATCCCATTTTTGTATGCATAAATAAGTAAAAACTAAATCTTTAAAAAAAAAAAAAAGACAAGCAGGGCCTCCCCGGTGGCACAGCGGTTAAACGCTGCGCTGTGGAGCTGTCGGCAGCGGTGGCGTGAGTTCGACGCCCGGCCGGGGAGAATCCCACATGGCGCAGCAGACCTCTCCTGCCTCGCCCGCTGCTCCCCTCAGCAGTGTAGTTCTGATCTGCCTGTTCTGCTACCCGCTCTGTCTCTGGTGAACCCTCTCGCCGCCCCACACCTCTGGCCTGTACCCCAGCTTGTATGTATAAATAAAATAAATCTTTAAAAAAAAAAAAAGACAAGCAGGAGGTTCCATTGAATGAAGCCATTTCAATCAGGCCTTTCTCTCAGAATTCTGGGTAACAGAGCTCTGGTTGATGGCTTGATAGGTATATATGTGATGGAGACCAGGCCAAGCACAAAGTGAACACAGAGAGAAGCATCAGAGAGAAGTATCTGGATGAAAAACCCACAGAAAACAGAGCCAGAGTTCTGATCAACCAGACTTGAAACCCACTCCACTATTACATTTTTTATGACAAATAATAGCCTGCCATTTGCAACAACATGGATGAACCTGGGGGCTAGCATGCTTAGTTAAAGAAAAACACCATATGATTTCATGCATATGTGGTATAAGAGAAAGCAGACAGACTAAATATAAATATAATAAAACAAAAAATAAACTTCTAGATAATGAGACCAACTAGTGGCTACCAGAAAGGAAGGTGGTCAGCCCAGGCAAAGGGGTCAATTACACGATGAAGAACACATAAAGGCTTTTGACAGTGAACTTAATGTAGTAGATACAGACATTGATTTATAGTGAGGCACACCTGACACAAAATGTTATAATGCAATGTTTCTTCAATAAAAATTATTTTTAAAAGAAACAATAAATTTCTTTTATTGGAGTGAGAGAAAAATTTTACCGAAAGTATTTTATTCTTTTTAGCAACCACTATTATTTTTAGGGAGTATTTTTTTTCTCTCCTCCTGCCCATTGGACCAAAAGTTTTGCTAAATATGCTGATTTTTGTTCTCAACCACATCAGTAACCATTGTCAGATCTTTAGATACAAAGACTAATCCTGAGCATATTTACCTTTACCTGCCATTGTGATATTAAATTTTCAAGACGTGCCCAGAAAATATCACTTTAAAAATTCAGTGACCTAACCCCTAAGCCATCAGCCAATTGGGAGACATACCGTCATCTTCAACCCTGGGGTGTATCCAGTGCTCTGGAGGTAGCTGCTGAAATCCAAGAAGCTCAAAACAGAATCCGGAGAAATGTCCCACTCACATTCAATGGAATCTGCTTCCCCTGGGAGACTCTGGCTCACCTTCCCCACCAGTTCCGCTGTTTCGAACGATTGACGTTGATTTCTTAATTGAGATGGTTAATGGTTAAATCGTAATGCCTGGAAACCAATTCACATTAATATAAAAATATTACTGGTGGGGAGTTTTTGCTTAATGGATGGAATTTCAGTTTTGCACAATGAAAAAGTTCTGGAGATCGGATAGCTTAATATTATTGAACTGTACCCTTAAAAATGGTTAAGAGGGTAAACTATATGTTATTCATTATATGTATATATGTGTATGTACATATATATACAATTCAATTGTCATCCAGTAAAATTTGTACCTTGAATATAGTAGCCATAGTAGTTAGTAGAAGTCATATTAGTAGCAGTAATCAATAATATCTAATATATATAGTAGTAGTTTCAATGTGCCAGTTACTGGCTCTTAAATGTTTCTCATTTTCTCATCTATTATCTCACTTATTATCTAATTTAATTTTCATAACAACCCGAAGGGAAAGTGTTACTAGTATTATTATTTGCTGTAAAGAAATTGAGCTCTGAAAAAGTTGTGAAAGTCCCCCAGAGTCATCTGGGCTGAGCTGAGCCACACATCCCTTCTGTTTGACCCCACCCCAGCGTTCACAATTTTTAGAACCCCCCCTATCATTCATTATCTGGAAAACAGCCCCCACTTTGCAGAAGCAAGAATTGATGCTCAGAGTTAAGGAAGTAGTGCAAGAACGGGGTTCTCCCTGGTGGTGCAAGGCATTAGGTCTCAGCACTATGAAGCCATCAGCAGCCACTGCAGCATGAGTTCAATCCCCAACTAGGGAGCTGACCCACATGGCACAGCAGACCTCTCCTGTCTTGCCTGCTGCTCCCCTCAGCAGTGTATTTCAGTCTATTGGCCTGTTCTGCTCCCCACTCTGTCTCTGGTGAACCCTCTCACACATACACCCACATCTCTGGGCTACACCCCAGCTCTTATATGCATAAATAAATCTTAAAAAAAAAGAAAATGGTACAAGATCATGAAGACAGGGGCCTCCCTGGTGGCGCAGCGGTTGAGCGCTGCGCTGTGGAGCTGTCGGCAGCGGCGACGCGAGTTCAACGCCCGGCCAGGGAGAATCCCACATGGTGCGGCAGACCTCTCCTGCCTTGCCCGCTACTCCCCTCAGCAGTGTATTTCTGATCTGCCTGTTCTGCTCCCCACTCTGTCTCTGGTGAACCCTCTCGCTGCCCCACGCTTCTGGCCTGTACCCCAGCTTGTATGCATAAATAAATAAATCTTAAAAAAAAAAAAAAGATCATGAAGACAGGAAGCACAGAAGCCAAACACCAACAAAGCCTCTCTGGTTTCATGGCATCTGTCAAAGGTATACCTTAAGGGTGCTCTCCAGGGAGAGCCTCAGAACTCCTTTGCAATATTAAGTTTATTGGGGTGCTAAGGGACATTGTTTCCCTGATTGTACCTATTTATATCTATGTCATAAATAAGTGCTGTCCAACAGAATTTTCTGTTAATGGCCATGTTCTAGAGGAACTGTGCATCGTGCAGCCACCAGCCACCTGTGGCTCTTAAACAGCTGACCCTTGAGATGTGGCTAAGGAGATAAATATTTCATTTCATTATAATTTATTTAAATGTACAGAGCTACACCATACGGGGTGAAAAACAAAACATTTTAGAGATAGATTTTCATTAGGGTAAATTTTTAAAAACAATGTGCTTTAAAAAAAAACACAAGCCATCAGAGTAGGCACGCATGTCATAGGCCACAGAAACACAGGGTCACCAGGCGGAAAGAGGCCTCTGGGGAAGCACTGAACACTGTGGAAAAGTCAATAACCTTTTCTCATGAAAATAATTTTGACCTCAAGGACCCTCAGAAAGGGTCTCAGAGACCTTTACGGGATGAGGACCACACGTGCAGTCTCAGAGGGCTGCCAAGAGCCCAGTTCTTCCTTGCTGAAGGGAACAATCCTCACTGCCCCTGCTCCCAGGCTCCTTCCTTCCATATTGCATGACCTCTGTCCCGCCCTGCTCTGTGGTTTGGTTTATTGCTCACTAGGCTAATCGTGGGAGTGCTGGGGCAGATGAGAGGCCACAGCCCACTCCTGGTCAACAAGATGGCCTCCATTGGAAAAGAGAGAGGCCAGGGCTAGCTTGCTGCGGGGAGAATTTCCCTTCTGAGGTTCCAAGTCTCCAAGGCAGCAGGAATCAAGTAGAAAGAAACTGGCCAAAGTGAAATTCAAGATGCTGGAAAAGATGGAAGGGCCTGCTCCCACTGGGGTCTGCCATTCTCCCCTCCTTCCGGCAGGCAGGAAAGAAGAGGCCCTTCCAGGCAGGAGGAGAGGGCTTCAGAGGGTCTTCTGGGGCAACTCAATCAAAGAAATTATTTTCCCACAGACGAAGCCAAGAATATCTTAATGGCTTTTTCCTGATTGAGAAATAAATCTATTAATTTATGGCCCAGCCCCAAACCCTTTGTGTCAACCCCGCCCGCCCTTTAAAAAATGGGAGAAAGGCTTCAAAATTCCACTTATTTCCATGATTTTGATTGTCTCTCTCCTGTTTCTTGTTTCTCTTTTTTCCGCTCTTTTCTTTCACACTTCACCCTGCTTCTTTTACTCTCCCACCCCCCACTTTCAAATTAATGGCCACCTCCTCTCAAGGTCTCTGCCCCAGGAAAGATCTTGGGGCACACCCAGTTAGAGGGACTTAAGCTTCAGAGATGCAACTCCACAAGCTGCCCCGGCAAAGCAAAAACAACCACAAGAATAAGACAAACCTGGCAAACCTGACTGCCTGCCTGCCTGAGCCACCTGGTGTGTCCTGTGCTTTTAAGCAGAGACTAGCCTCCCCAGAATTTCCAAGGGCAAGCGGACCAGAGCAGTAAATCAAGAGAGCAGAGGGCGGGGTCAGAGAGACTCACAATTACAGTTGCCCAGGGCAATGAGCACACCCTGGGGAGTAGCTGCTAAGTGGCCGCTGGTATTTAGGGGCTGGGCCACCCCACAGTCGGCAGCTCTCAGCCCCTTCCTGAGAAGCGGCTGAGAGTAGGTCCACCCTGGTTTTCAGTGGGAATGCAGCCCCCTCTCACCTACCTGTCTCTGAATGTTTGATACAAGTATTTGTTTCCTTCATCTTAATGTTGATTTAGACCAGGTGGGCCGTTCAGAGGGGAGTGTAAACCATTCCCAATTCCATTTGTTAACTGCTTGTCCTTCAGCAACTTCATGGACCTCTTTGCCAGTTTGTCCCCGCCATGTATAATGAGGATAATAGAAGTCATTACCTCACTGGAGTTTGCTGAACACCTAGCTGGGATTGGGTAGAAAGCAAATGAGTTAAGACACACAGAGTGTTTAGAACTGTGTCTGGCACGGAGGAACGCCAACAATTGGCCGGTGAACGTGGAAAAGTTGTATCCAGTGTAATTAGCTAAACCATCCTTGCAGGTGCCTTAGGCGGTTTACACGCCTGGACACCAGTCAGGGTGACGACATGAGTAAGGGGATCTGCCATGGTCTGGCCATCTGGCTTCACTCACAGCTCCCAGGCGCGGGGGTGGCCAGGCCAGGAAAAGACAGTGCAGACACACTAGGAGCTAACCTGGCTGGGCACTCCAGCTTCTGGGGCCCCCTCTTCCCCCAATCTGCGCTGCCTGCCCCCAACAATCTTTGCACCTCCTCCTGCACCCAGGGCCCAAGGAATTCCTTCATTTGCACCATTTTGGGGTGTGTTTTTGTGTTGAGTTTTTGGGGGCTGGGGGGTTCTTTTGGATGGGACATATTCCTGCCAAGGAGCAATTCAATGAACAGAATGAAGCGTGGGCCCCAAGGAGCTAGTCTGCGGCCCCCATGTGACTCCGGGAGGTACAGAGTCCTTGGCCTGCCAGTGCACAGGGCTACGCATACAACCTGATGTAGGGCCGGAACCTCACCCCGTTACTCATGCAATTTCCAAATCTCCAACACAGACACACCGCCTACACCACACCACCCACCACCCCCACCCCAGGATGCCAGAAGTGGGCCCCAGAGATGGAGCCGACCTCTAGGCTGGCACCCCCTTCTCACCCAGCTTTCATTTTTCAGCAGCGCCCTCCAGGGAAGTTTATGGCCTCACCTCAGCATGGCAAATATGAGACTCAGGGGCACCATACATGGGCGCCCCAGACTCGCAGGGCTGGGTCCTTTTGGAGCACGAGAATCTGGAGCCAGAATGTGTACACAGACCATAAATCTCCCAGCCCTCAGGCTGGAAGCGAGTCAGCCTGCCTCCCTGCCTCCCTGCCCCGGCCTCACTCTGGGGCTGGTAAGTGCGGACCGCTGCGAAGCGCTCTGCTCGGGCAGCCACTCCTGAGTGGGTGGGCTTTGTCAGCCCATCCAAGACCCCAGGGCAGCATTGGGACGCAGGTTTCACCACTGAATTGGAGGCACAGGTGGAAGGAGGGAGCAGGGCGGGAGGATGCGAGGTCTGGGAGAATCAGGTGAGAATGAAAAGGAAAAAGGGGTGGTTAAATGCAGGGAGGGAAAGCAGCTGTGCCTCTGGACCACTTATCTTTCCATCATGAGATGGAGAAGATCTGTGAGCACCTGTTCTGCATTTGCTTAGCCATGTTTCCATAATAAACCCGCCTCGGGCGCAGTGATCAACCTTGTATACCATACAGGGCATTGCAAGAAGGCGCTCTCCCTGGGGGGTGCAGCCAAACTGTCTTTAATACATTTCTCTGTGGTTACTGCTACACTCACAATGGAAGGTGGAACTTTGAAATAATGACCCCACATTATTCGTTCAAAAGGAGAGAAGTTTTGTTTGAGCTGTGAAGTTTTCTTTTTCTTTTGAGAGTTAGGGAAATCCAGCAGGCCAGAAAATGGAGCAAGAAACCGGTGGGTTTCTGAGTAAAATGTTTGGCCACACCCCTCACCAGCAGAGTACCTGGATCAGATTACCCAACCCCTCCGCCTCTCATGGGGAATCTATTTGCGAAATGGGAGGATGTCTCCTCACCTAACCTTGATATGAGGGTAAATGCTCCCCACTCTGTCTCTGGTGAATCCTCTCTCTCTCTCTCTCTCTCTCTCTCTCTCTCTCTCTCTCTCTCTCTCACATACACACACACACACACACACACACCACCTCTGGCCTGCACCCCAGCTCTTGTATGGATAAATAAATCTTTTTTTAAAAAAAGATTTAATTCTTGCCTAAAAATTGAGGAGGGATTGTGTCTCTTTCCCCCGTTTTCCCTTGCACCCCATTCCCAGACCTTGGGGAGATTTCAAACAGGAAATGAAAACCGGGCCCCAGGCTGAAAGAATCAGCAGACAATGGTGGTACTAGTGGTGACAGTTTGAAAATAACCCCACTTATATTGAGCACCTTCTGTTTGCCAGGATAACCAAGTGTGTAACCCCACTGTATCCTAACGTGCTAGGGAAGGATACTGAACTGTCTCCAGGTTGCTGGGGGGAGGGGGAGGAGAAAATGAGAAATGCAAATGGGAGGACTGGAGAGGACCGGGAGTAGGAGAGGGGGCTCCTCACCACCACTCCTCTGCGAAGGGAGAAGGAGTGAAAAGAAAAGGGGAAGGATGGTGGGGAGAAAAAGGTTTCGTTGCTGTAACTTTCAGTTCTGGGACGCACTTCCAGCGCCATCAAATCGCCCCAGTCGGAACCGGAACAGCTATGGTCCCTAATCCAGAATTGCCCAGAGCGGCAGGGGCTCAAATGCTATGATGGATGACACTGAGACGATGGGTGGCCCAGGATTTTGCTGCCGCCTCACCTTTTGCCCCCTAAGGGAGGATGGCACCTTTTCAGGTCTTTTTCTTTAAATTTGCGTGCCTATTTTTTTAATAATAAAAATAAATCACCACCTTTCGTTACATCTCCTTTCCTAGACAAAAACTGGAGTCCATCACTTCCGGAGCAGCCTAAGGGTCGCTCCTCTCAAGACAAACACCCTGCCCGCCCCCCCCCATGTCGTCTACCAGGGTCACCCCGCAACCGAGCCAGCGTGGTCCAGCTCCTCTTGAAATCCTGAGTGGAAACGTGGACATTCCCGGGAGGAAGGAAAGATTTCAGCGCAAGGAGGGGACAGGGAAAACGAAAAATGGGGAAAGGAGGAGACACCTAGCGCCAGGAGGAGAACAGGGAGAGTGAGGAACCAGGGAAACAGGACAAGTTCATTGCGGTCACCATTAACCTCGTGTCACGGAGTCATTAGTTGACTCCTTTAATTTTTTGGCTTTTTACCTCCATTTGTTCGACCACAGAACTGCACGTTCGGTGCAGAAGAGAAGTGAGCGTAGGCAGGAGGGACTCTGCGAGAGGTGGTGGCTGAGCGATATGGCCTGGATTACGGCGGAGAGACCCAAGGACGCCCTCGCGGTGCCGCGGGAACCAACGCGTTTAGCCTGAGGCCTGAGGGCGTGCGCTGACCTTGGACAGGGTGCTCCGCCAGCTGGTTGAGGATCCAAGAAGACAAAGGACGGAGCAGGCACCTTCACTACACCCCCAAAGTGTGGCAAACCGACCTGGGCCAGGCGACCTCCCAAGATTAGGTTTTCAAGAGCCCGCGGCGCCGGCACGGGGAGAACCCGGGGCACAGCTTTGGAGGGGGTGCGCGGCCTTGGATTCTCTCCAGAGGGGTATTCAGAAAGCAGCCGGATGCGCGGTTTTTTCTGCGCGGTACAGCCAGAGAAGGAAATCTACCCTCTCATTAGTTCGTTCTTTCATTAGCTCATTTCTTGAGCGTCTCCCACGTGCTGGGAAATGTACAGGGTGCACTCTTCACCCCGATTCTGAGAAACGAAAATAAACAGCACTGACAAATCAAAGTGAGACTGAAATTTGCCGACCCGGAGGTCGCCCGAGCCTGGGGAGGGGAGGGAGCTCAAAAACTCTGCAAATTGCCGCCTTTGCCCCGCAGATGTAGAAGGCGCTGCGGCTTTCGCTCCGCACTGCGGTCCCGGTGCCCTGGGACACTCCCGCCGACCTCCGCGTGCCCCGGCGCCCGGACCGTGGAAGCAACGGAAACTTCTACCTTCTTCCTAGACCACGCGCTGACCGCTCGCGAGGTGACTGGGGATGTTATTCGACCTATAAGGTGAGGCCCATGAAGCTGTCTGCTCACGACAGTCTTGCAAATGAACTTGCGTTTTCACCATCCGTAGTGAGTGCTGCTTGAGAACTCGTTCTCTTGCCGTTTGCTGTGGCCTACGTATCTGAGACCCTTATGTACTCTCAGCTATGAATTGTGATGTCCAAGTCCACTCCTCCCAAGGTCACCACTGGCTAGCTCCATGTCCCCATGCTCAGTTTCCTTCCGTGTTTAGGAAGCTAACCTCGCAATTACAGTGTTTCCAAGGATTCACTGATACCCTACATAACCACAAAGGCCAGAATATTGTATTATTCGTTTATTTTATTCAATAATCGTATTTTTTTGTCACTCGAGGAGTTCTTAGCGATCTGCTAGAATCTCTCCAACCCGGCAGCAGAACCATCCCTGCCCTCAAAAAGCAGAGTATTTTTCCCCTTTAAAATGGGTGGTTGATATCTTGATTCCGTTTTGAAGGTCTTCCCTCATTACGATGAGTTAAAAACTTTATAAAACTGAAAGTGCCATTTGCCTTGACATCATTTCGGCAGTGAGCTCACATTTGTCTCTCCCAGAGACAAATTTGCTGAAGCTTCCCTCAAACTCTAGGTATCAGTAAGTCCTAGCTTCTTCCCCTTGCAATTTGGGATAAATCCCAGTGGACCTGTATACATTGTATGCAGCACCTGCTCTGTGCACAGGGAACTGAGAAGTGCCAAGAGCAACAAGAGGAAGAAGCACAGTGAGTGGCTCACAGAGTCAGCGGGTTGCCAAGACAACCCTGTGTCCCGAAGCAGCCAGTCCAAGCACTGGGTGACTCCTTACATGGTTTCCCAGGGATACTATGACTGCTACATTCATGAACTTTCACCTAAAGATTTAATTTCTAGGAGAGGAAAGCTTGCTTGCATTCATTTTATCCCAACTGTGCAAATACTAACAAGAAACTCCATAAATATCTCAATGAATGAAACAAATGCATGAAGGAATATAAGATATCTAAGCCTTGGGCCTCCCTGGTGGCAGAGCAGTTAAGCCCTGTGCTGTGGAGCTGTCTGCAGTGGCTACGTGAGTACGCAAGTTCGATGCCTGGCTGGGGAGATTCCCACGTGGCGCGGCAGACCTCTCCTGCCTCGCCAGCTGCTCTCCTCAGCAGTGTATTCCCGTCTATTTGCCTGTGCTGCTCCCCACTCTGTCTCTGGTGAACCCTCTTGCCACCCCACGCCTCTGGCCTGTACACCAGCACTGTGTGCATAAATGAATAAATCTTTAAATAATGATCTAAGCCTTGAATGCTAATTTTATGCTACTCATTTTTTTCATTTCATGTTTGTTAACCACAATACTCAGAGCAATTTATGCGTTAGCTAGCTTTAATTCATTCCTATTTGCAAATGAGGAAACTGAGCTAATGATTAAATTTCCCAAAATTACCAGCTTAGTAATGGGTGAGTGAATGAATAAGTGAACGAATACTTCTTGGGCTAGCTGGGGTACTCCTATGTGTGGCTGGGATCAGATATGTTCTTTCTGGTTCATTGGACTCTCCAGTCCAGCCACTACTGGCCTTTTCTCAAGAGCAGAGAGAGTCCGTGGGTTCATAAACACCATGAGTTCTGAGTATATCACGTGGCGTAGCAGTTCCCCACCCCACCCCCCTTCCCAAGCCTCCTATTACTTGTCTGTAGTACTGCCTGGACTGCAGAGAGAGAGTCTCAGTATTGGCCGTGACTGGACTGCATTAGAAGGCAGGGAAAAGGCAAGAAATCAGGACCTCATTGCCAACCAAGCTCCAGATCTCAGGACTCTTGTCCTGCTAGAATTCCAACTATCCACGAGGCAACAACGGGCAGAAGCAGAAAAGCTCGGGGATGGCACAGAGTCCCTTGACCAGGCTATGATCTGGGCCACCCTAGACACTGTTAGCTAAGCTAGACCTGCTAAGGAGGAGGAGCAGACTGGTGGGCTATGCATCCAGCTGGAAGTAACTGGACTGCGACTCAGAGGGACATCCCTCCAGGATCACTAAGAGGAACAAGAAGCTAGCCAATGGGAACCCACAGCCACTGCCCTTAACAGTTGAGTCTCTTATGGGGGAGGGACTTGGGTAGGTCAGGTGGCACTAACCCCTAGGCCCACTGTTGTCCTGCATTCCCTCTCCAGGGTACCTTGGCATGAGTCAAGACTCATAATCTCAGTTGCCTGGGCCCTGAAATGAAGGAGTGCAAAGTAATCACACAGTAGGGACTTCCATCTTTGCTTCTTAAAGTAACAGAGGAAAGGGCAGCTAAGGCAACAAGGTTCGAGAATATTTCAAGGTAGCCTCTGGATCCGAGGAGCCCAGAGGCCCTGAGTCAGTGCAGAGAGAGCCTGTGCTCCCTTGTAACTGGGGTGGGAAATAAATGATAGGAAACACACCCCACCCAGTGTAAGCAGTCGGGATTTCCAAAGAGCAGTCCCAGCAGGGGGTGTTTGCTTGGGATTTTAATATCTATGGGGGAAATGAGTAGCAGCCCAGGTCACTCATCTGTCATCGGGATGCCTGCTAATCCCATTGCAACCTCCAAAGTGAGGTTGTGCTCACAGTTAAATCGGTGTCTTCTGGCCGAACTCCTGCAATCTAAAACCCAATCTTTGCATCTTCACAAAGACCTGCCTTGTGCACGCCATGCCCCCAGAGGCTAAAGAAGTGAGAATTCGAAGGCCCTGCAAGTTTTGGTTTCTCTAGGGCATCTTTAAATATTGGGAGCTGAAGCCCATCTGGCAGTTCTTCTATTTTTTTAAAAGATTTATTTTTGTTATTTATTTATGCATACAAGAACGGGGTGCAGGCAAGAGGTGTGTGGGGGGAGGGAACTCACCAGAGATGGAGTGGGGAGCAGAACAGGCAGATCTACTGAAATATACTGCTGAGGGGAGCAGAAGGCTAGGCAGGAAAGCTCTGCTGCCCCTTGTGGATTAGTTCCCTCGCAGGGGATCAAACTCTTGCCGCAATGGCTGCCAAGGGCTTGATAATGCTGAGACTTAACCCCTTGCACGGCCAGGGAGGGCCCACCCTGGAGGGCCCCCCCACAGCCCTTCCTTCTTAAAGCAGGACCAAATCAGAGGGGGGCCTAGGGCACCAGATCCGGAGATGGGCACAGAGACCTCAGCCCATTTTCTCTTCTGTTTTTTAATCCAGAGTCACCCCAACCCCATCCCACATACCCCAAGTCTGTTTGAGGTCAGGATGGGTTTGAGAGGAGTAGGGGCAGATACCTGGGAATGGGTTAAAGCTCACAGGTTAAAGTCAGATTAAAACCCAAATCTAAAATGCTCCTAGAAAACCCCCTGCTGGAGCTCCTGCTTCCCACTTAGCCCTCTGCCCGCCCCCCCCTCCACCAATCTCCTGGTGGTTCTGCCCAGGAACCTGGGGTTCCAATTTCCAAATAGGAACCTGCCTTCCAATTTCTTTGGCTTCGAATACCTAGAACAGGAGGGGCGGGAAGGCAGGGCATTCCACCTCACCTGTCCATACTAGCTGAAAAGTAAGTCCCCTGCCAATATCCCAGCTAGAGGGAGCAGCCACTGGTCCCCTTTGAGGTATAGAATGGGGTAGAAATACCTGTGGCAACTGACTTCTCACTAACTGCCCCAACCTGGACATGAAAGCTTTGGGGAGGGGAGCTGGGGCCAGGGAAGGGGGTGATCGCCTGGCTAGTGTAGGGACAGAACCTCCACCGGAGGTCAGGTTTCATCTTGCAGTGCGGCAGGGCTGGACAACTTTAGCCTTGGTGGGACTGGACAGAGAAGTGAGGGGCTGGCAGCCACTCCCGCATGGAGGTCCCTGCCCACTCTCAGCTGAGGCAGACAAACGGAGGGGAACACATCGCAACTGGGTTGTGGGGGCTTGGTATAGGAAGCCTGAGTCCAGAAAGCTTTTCTACAAGACGAATACCCCATCCACACCACAGCAAGAATCAGCAGGTGAGGCACCTCATTTGGCTGTGCCATTTGG
>PVIJ01000800.1:210477-246101 GCA_004024925.1 Scalopus aquaticus
CTCTCTCTCTCTCTCTCTCTCTCTCTCTCTCTCTCTCTCCCTGCCTCCCCTTCTCTCCTCCCCCAGCAAGATGCACCGCTGGTCACTGTCCCGGCCTGCGCTCTGGTTGGTAACTTTGCTCACAGGCTCCCGCGCACAGACCGCAGTTGCGGCTAAGCGCAGAGTCAAGTGTTATTACTGCTTTTAGGAAAGCGAGAATTGTGAGTGGCTGGCGCCGGTGCCTCTGCTCTGAGACCAGGCGGGCCGCCTTCTCCATGCCCCAGCCCGTTGTGCACAGGCCAGCACTGCGCGCCAGGCCTTCTCTTCCTTGCCTGAGAAATCTGTCTTGGTTCAAGAATTTCTAGCTTCGCCTGTCTATTTCTAACATAGAGCTCCAGTGGGAAGATCCCTGTCCAGGACCCAGCAGTCCCAGGACCAAGTCACCTGGTCCAAAATGTGCCTTTGCCCCCTGTGTCCCCCTGCTAGTAGAGCACCTTTGTCCTGTGGCTTCTCTTCTTCCAAATGAACTTTAAACTTCTCTGGGGCTTAAAACTGTTCCTGATGAAAATGTGGAAGTCTCCACTACCCCGGTAAACCACCGCTAAGGTTTTACCAGAAACATGTTCAGTAGTAAAAATGGGAAATAGTTGAGGAAGGGGCACTCCTACAAGCTCTCCAAGAGCACCCCCACTCCCACCCCCATGCTGGGTGCCCAGCTCCACAGTTCCAGCTCTGATACACCCTCTGCTCTGATGGAATCTGGCCAGATGAGCCGGATTAAATCTGAAATCATATCCCAACCGTCCCCAAGGACGACTACTGCAATTTGGAAAACCTGGGCAAGGGTGGGAAAATGCAGAAGGGGGTTGGGGGCTGTGGCACATTCTGGCATTCTGGGGAGCTGCAGTGACCTGGGGTTCACTGAAGATAAACCCTGCCCTTCATCCTTCCCAGTCTGGCTTTCAACTAGTTACAAAGGCTGCCGCATCGTCTTAACACTACAAATGAATCTAAGCATCTCAAAATCCCATGCTCTTGATATGTTCTGGTTTCAGAATCAGTATTTGTGGTGTCAGAAGAAACTAATCTCAGCGAGGAAGGCAGAACTGGGGTACAAAAGGAATCCTACAATTCCAGCAGTAGAGCCTGTGGAAGGCTTGGAGGAACCAGGCTAGACTGGGTCTGGAAACCAGGGCAGGTCAGGAGGTGCCCGTCACCCCAAAACATGAAGCACTGAACAATAACAATTGGCTCCCATTCTCTTTAACTTGAGATGTCTGGGTCTACCTTTCTCTTCTCAATCCTGCCCTGGACCACCCTAGTCTTTCCCTCTCACCTCTGCACTGTGCACATTACTCTAAGGACTCATCTTGATTGGGGGGCCTGAGAGTTGGCAGGCTTGCACCCCCGGGGCTGAACTGGGACTTGTCCCGGTGTCATGTTGGCCCAGGTTACCAAATGTTAGGAGGGTTAGATATGGGGCCTCCACTGGCCCAAGGGGGGCCCTGCAGAACAGAGGTCTTTGAATGTGCTCTCACCAGCACACCAAAGTTGCAGAAGCAGCTAGGTAAGACCAGGGAGCTGCTAGGGACCTTCTCACTGCAGCAGGCCTAGGGGTGCTGTGGGCTCAAAGCCCTCCAAATCTCCACCCCTTGCAGTGCCTTTAAGGGAGAATGGGTGTCTTCGCAAAGAGAGTGGGACAATAAAAGGCCTTGCACCCCTGCCATAATTCAGTGTCAAATAGCCTGGAGTGATCAGATTGGTTAGGAATGTCTATTTGTTTTAAAATCTGCCAAAACCTTTTTTTGTGTGTGTTTTGCTTCTTTGTTTTGTTTATCAATTCCTGATATATTGCAGATTCTAAGGAAAGAGGGCCCCAGGAGACAGATCTTGAAGAGAGGTTTGACTTTTCAGTTTTTTTTATAAAAAACTCCAATGGCCCACCCCAGAAGCACTAAAGACAAAAATAGGTTTGCTAAATTGCAGCTGCAGTGGGATGGAGAAACTGATTCTCCGCTGTCTGCCGTGGCAGAGGGGAAAAATAGTTGCAGCAGGCAACTTCAGTGGCCTGCAGGACAGTGGCCAGTTGCCAAACAGGACTACGTATGTCTGGAATGAGGGGTGGAGGGGGCCTAAGGGCAGTTTCTCCACTCAAAAGGGCCCAAATGTGAGCCAACAGGTCCAAGTTCTGGCTTGGGTTTAGGGTGAGCTTCAATAAGTCTTCTCCCTGACATGGAATTGTTTGGGGCATCTTTAAAACCACTGAGGTGCAGGTTTGCAGCTCTAACCATTGCGACCTGTCCATCCTTAATCTCTGGGATGTCCACTACACACCTGCCCATTTCTTACCCCATCCCCCAGCTTGTGGCATTTTCGATGGAATCATCTCAGCAGTGGCTGGATTGGCCCCGCCAGTCATAACCACTTTTACTCTCCCCCAAACTCTGCCAACTCAAGCCCCAGAACTTGGGGGCACACAGGCATCCCTCCCTTCTTTGGGGACAGGACGGCATCTTCAGAGATCCTAAGGCCAGCTGAGCCCTGGGCCGCACTCAGGTGGAGCGCTTTCAGTAGCGGCTGGTGGGGCAAGGAGACTCATAAACTGCTGGCATATCTAAGCCGCTAAACCATTCTGCTCTGAAGTGGCTCTGAGGTTGCAACGCTTTCCTCAAAATATCTAGCCCCACGACCTGCAGGAAGGAGGGGGGAATCCCTCCCTGGCCCTGGCGACCTCCTGGCCACAGCAAGCCAAGCTGTCTTTGCAAATCGTAGTAAACATTTTATTTACAAGTAGGGGCGTCCTAAATGCAGCACGTCTTTGCACCACGACCCCTGGTGCGAGAGGAACAGTTTCGTCCAGCACTTCACAGTGTGAGTGGCTTGTGGCCGGAGAGAAGTGTTCCCTGGAGTTGAGCGCCTGGGGCAGGGTACTGCGACCCCTCTGCTCTCTGCAGTGTGCGCTGCACACCAGAGGCAGCGTGAACTTGGAGGGGGCTCCGCCGGTCTCTATCCCTGGTCCCACCGCCGCCGACCTAAAGTTGGCACAAAATGCAACCCTCGCGGGCCCACTGGCGATCTGCACCCAGGGTCCCTCCACCACATCCAGTCTATAGGCCGCCAAGCGGAGCCTGGGCAGGCTCGGGACTTTTGGGGGCGCTGCTGAGGGTGGACTGGGGCGCAGGGAGCAGCTCCGCCGCGCTGCAGCTGCCGCCGCCGCCGCCGCCGCCGCCGCCGCCACCGCCGCCGCCGCCGCCGCCGCCGCCGCCCAGGCTGTTGGCACTCCCCGCGCCGCCGCCGCCGCTGCTCCCAGCGCCGCTGCTGCTGCTCCCCAGGCTCCCGAAGCCGAAAGTGCCGCAGCTGCCGCTTCCACCGCTTGCCCCGCTGCTGGCGGGGAGCGGGGCGCCCGAGGCCGAGGCCTTGATGACCGTGGTCTGGTGCAGAGACCGCTCAGCCCCCTCAGTCCTTTCTGTGTCGCTGGGGGCCATGTCCAGGGACTCGGAGTCGCTGCTCTCGCTCTCGACCTCGCCTTCCGAGCGGCTGGGGCTGCGCTCCTCCCGCTCCCCGTCGCCAGCCGCGCCTCCGCCCGACGGCTTCTCGCCCGCCTCCTTGTCTTTGTCTTTCTGGGCCTGGGCCTCCTTGGAGTGCCGCCACTTCATCCGCCGGTTCTGGAACCACACCTTCACCTGTGCGGCCGAGAGAGGACACGGAGATAAGGCACAGCTCGCTCCCATCCGAAGGCAGGAAAGCACCGAAGCGTCCCCAGCAAGCACCCCCTGCAGCAGGCATGCTGGGTGCAGGGGCCCAGAGGGCGCCTGAGGAAACTACCAGATCGCTGGAGACCCTGAACCACGGACCCACTTCTCAGTGTAGCCAGACAGCCTCAAGCCAGAAATGGCCTGGATGCCGTTGAAAAGAAAGGTTACGCGGTACCTGGACCCCCAAACTAGGGAGGAGCTCTACTCCCCATCATACTTCTTAACCCTACTTGACTTAGGACCCCCTAAGAATCTGAATAAAATTAGAGACCCCTAGCCCAGAAATAGGCGTGTGTACTCAAGAGTTTGGGAACCAATGTTAAGAATGTTTGCTAGGGTGGGAAGGAATGGGTAAAAGGGGTCAATTTGAGAGTAAGACGACGCTAGAAATTTTGTGGTGAGCATGGTGAGGCATGAGCACATATTGGGGTATGAAGCTGTACTCCCTAAATTTATATCTTATTGTAAACCAATGGCAAATCCATAAAAACTCATTTAAAATTAAAAAAAAAAAAGAAATTCCTGCTAAATTGGCCCCCTCCTAGACTGCCATTATCCAAGGCAAGTGCCTACAAAAGTAATTCTTTTTTAAGGAGGAGCCCCGGAAAGCTGGGGGGGGGAGGGGGCTCGAAGAGTTAATCCCAGTGGTGAGGATGAGGCTGGGCCTTCAGTAAAACAGTGCTTCCCGGGCTGGTGTGCGCTCAGAAGCTGATGAGGACCCAGCCCCTGCCCCATCAAGGAATCTTTCCTGTGGGTTCAGAAAATGCTGGAACTAGACCTGTCCACAATGGAGGAAGGGGATGAAGATGGGGCAGCAGAGAATCTATATAAATCTATATGAGCCCCTGGAGGGCCCAATGGGTTCACACAAGTTCCAGCTTCCCTTTTAAAAATAACTTCCACAGCTGGTGGAAAACGGCTGGGTGCTTCCAGCGTGTGCAGGGGAGGGGAGTTGTGTAATGGAGGACAGAAAGACGAGACAGAAGGGGGGGAACCTGAGGGAGCTATGAAAAAGCACCCACCTCTGGCTTCTGCCCTGCTTAGAACATTCGGCACTCAGGGGGCAAAGGCCACTACTGTGGGGTGTGGAAGGTAGGGGACTCTCCTGCTTTCAAAAATCACAAGAAAAAAGATACACCCTTTCTTGAATTTGAAAAAAAGCGAAAAAATGAATTCAGGAACAAAAAATTTGCTCTTGTCTAGAAAAAAGTCAAGTCGGCAGAACCTGCTGGAATGCTCCTTCTAAGAAAATCTTTTTCCATTCCTCTCCCAGAGATGTTCCTCGGGGTTTATGCCGGTAGAAAATCCGACTGGCTCAGGCCGCTCCAAGCGGACTCCTCGCCTTACAGGGGCTAAGTAATTCCGTTTGAAATGATGTTCTCACTTCCTCACAACTGGGGATTTCACAATCCAGCAGCAGGAGGAGGAGGAAGGGAGGAAAAAGGGAGAAAAAAAACCAACAACAATCTCTTGACTTTGGATTTTTAGCTCTTCTGAACTTCTGAAATAAACTGCCTCCTACAGTGAGTTGCACTACAGTTGAGTACATAATTATTATCTCCCTGGCCTATTTGCTTTCTCAGCGGCTCTTTGGCCTATTGGCCAAAATAAACACCAACTGCTTGTTGACATACATCTTCGGGATGGGCTATTTTCTTTCCATCCTTCTCCCCCACAACCTCCTCAGGCTAAAGAGAGAAGCCCACAAGAGCCCCTGCAAGTCAAGAGCTATGTTTCCACCAGAACAAGGAGAGTGGGCTGGATGCCGGGGTCTGGGGGCCTGAGCCAGAGCCTGCTTACCTGCGCGTCAGTGAGGCCCAGCATTGCCGCCAGCTGCTTTCGGTCTGGCTTGGTTACATACTTCTGAATCTCAAATCTTTTCTCCAGGCCCTTCCTTTGCAGGTTGGAGAAGACTGCCCGTGACCAGGAGCGCTTCCTTTTGTAGGTCTGTGGCATAGTGTCCTTCGTGAGTACAGCATAGGGACCTGTCGGGGCAGGGGCAAGAGAGGGCCAGCAGGGCCATGGTCACTGCCCAGTGCCGTGGCGGGCCGGCCTGCGGGCCTCACAGCACTGCTACTCAAAATGCTTTGGTGTTAATATTCAGTAAGCCCTTCAGGTAGACATGGACTGCGCTCTCTAAGGAAGAATTTTCTCAAGATGGTAGGCAGAAAGCCTCAGGCAGTGGTGGGGTGGGGAAGAAGTCCAGCAGGGTGTGGAAAAACATAAACTTCATGCATGGCCATCAAGCATGCAAAGAGAAGAGAAAATGCCAGGTCTGTTCAATCTAGGTGGCAGCCCATTGTGTGTGTGTGTGTGTGTGTGTGTGTGTGTGTGTGTGTGTGTGTGCATGTGTGTATGCACGTGCGCAGGTACACACACTCACATACGTGCCCACTGGGACAGAGGAGCCTCATCAGGCAAAGGTGTCAGAGGTCATCCCAAAATGTGTGTATCTGGATAAGCAATCCTTCCTACAATTACATTTTCAAACTGCCATCTCCAAAAATACTAGGGAAAGCCCCCCACTCACCCCAACACAGGCATACTTTTAGCCTCCCTTGCCCACCCCCACCCCCACTTTCTGGAGCTCTCAGAAAAGGAGTTGGCTCCCTGGGGGAAATCTTTCGGTTTCTCCCTCGGGGCCTGGTGACCTCCTTTCCACACCAACTCCAGGATTGCCACACCTCGGTGGCCACGTGAGGGACCAGTCCCTCCTTTCGGTCAGTCACTGACCTCGGGAGGGTTCCCGTACCTGGAAATGTGTCTTGAAACTGATGCTGAACTGAATTTCTCGGGTTGGAGCTTAATGGACTCAGGATGGCAGAAGCCTCGTTAATAGGATCTAGAGATGCGAAGAACTGGCCGGCGGAGGGCTGCAGGCCTGAGAGGTGAACCCCTGAGGGCCGCCCACCTGTTAGCAGTGATGTGAGATCTGGGGACAAGGGGAAAAAGCTGGTTACACCTTGAGAAAACCCACACTTCGGAAGTGATTTCCCCCCTCCCTGTGGCCCTCCATTTGGTTTTCCTTTTATGAAATATTGAAACCCCTGTCTCTGCGCCCCCAGAAACCCCTCTCTCCTGATAGCAGCCATGGTGCTGCCTGCGTGTCCCACATGTCCACGTCCACACAAATTCCAAGGAAGGGACTTATATAAAATGGCCAAAGGAAATCGCTTTCAGGGGCCTCCCAAGAATTCCAACCCCGAACCCCTCTCCTGAAGGAGCCCCATTCTGCTCTCCCCTCTTAAGAATTTAAAGTCAATTTTTTAAATTCACGTTCTTGGGCAGAATCTCACTAGAAATCAGATGAACCGTAGGGAAAGTGCACCCTGAAAGAGTTTTCCCTATCAGACAATATGCAAAGATATGCAAAAAAACTGGCAGCCAATAGTCATTTGGGCAAATATTTACACCAACCAGTTTTATGAACCCGGATTCCGGTGACATCTCTCTTTCAAAGCATCCCTGGACATTTTTTATTTTTACGTAGAGCAGGTGTGTTTTAAACCTGATCCGTAGCCGTCTTCTTACGATTTCTGTTCTTTCTTCTCCTACATTTTACCGATTTGTCCTCAATTGTCAAAACACTCAATGGCCCAGGGACTGGGGAGTGCGTCAGGGCCGAGGTCAGAGAGGCCAGCAGGCTCTCTCCCAAAACCTACCTCTGAGAGTGTTGCCTTCCTTGACTTTGGGGTCAAATTCTGTAGACAGAATGCGGTCAATTCCAAATTTGAGGTCCTTGCTGGAGAGGGCCGGGGCCGAGCCGCTATGGTGGGGGTTTGGAACCACCCGCACGCCGGCGGCCAGGGGCTGCAGGGTGCCGGCTCGCGGCGGAGGCGGAGGCTGTTGGGGCGCCGGTGGCTGTTGCGGCGGCTGTTGTTGCTGTGGGTGATGGTGGTGGTAGGCAGCGGAAAGCGGAGACAGCCGCTGCGGGAAGCCAGCCGGGACTTCGGAGGGCGCCACCACCGGGGTGGGTCGGAGCGGGGATCTGGCGGCAGCTTGGAAGGAGTGCGGGTGAGCAGAGCCCAAGTGCGCGGTGAGGGCGGCGGCCGAGGCCCCCGCCAGGCCCTCCGGGGCCGCTCCCGGCTCCCCCACGCCGGCATGCAGGATGTCCGCGATGCAGAAGGAGGGTTTCTTCACCGCCGCGGGGTCCAGCGGGAAGGAACAGCCTCCCGGGCCCGCCGAGGAGCAGTAAGCGGCCGACCAGAGGCTGAAGTTGGAGGCGTAGAAGGGAGCCAGTCCCGCGGCGAACATCCTGGCCGGGTGCGCCGTTCGGCCGCCGCGGCCTGGCCGGACCAAGTAGCTGGGTGGCTGGGTGGGCGCTCGTGGAGGGGCGCGCTGAGTCCCGAAGGAGGCGGCCGCCCAGCCCAGGACGATCCGCTTCGCTTCTCCGTCCGCACTGAAGAGAGACCCGGGAACCCGAGCGCCACCGGCTACGAGGCTAGGACCGGCCTTCGCCGATCGCAGCGCGGGCCCAGGGCCCAAGTCCAGGCGGCGCGGCGCCCCGCTGCCCGCAGGCTGGAGACGCGCTAGGGGCGCGGGGGCGCAGGAGCTCAGAGCGCAAGGCGGGCGGGGGCCGCGGTTCGGCACTCGCGGGGCAGCCGGGAAGGCAGGGACCGGCGCGGAAAGAAAAACCCAAATAGCTAAGCCCTGAGAGCTAAATTTAAAACAACAACAATAATAATCCGTTAGTTTAAAAAAAAAAAAGGTAATAAGAAAAAAAAAAAGTCCTCTCTAAAAACTCCCAAAGTTTTGGCAGGAGCTTTCGAGTCAGACCCGGGGTAGGACCTCGATCCGGGCGCTCATTGGCCATCCTCGTGACCAATGGGATCCCCGAGTGGAGGGGAATTGGGAAAGTGGGGCGTGGCCCTCCCTTCCGTCACGCCCTTCGGCCACGCCCCAGCCACGCCAAAGTGTTTGCTGCTGCCGCGTGGGCTGAGCGAGTCAGGAGCGTCTTTCTCCGCAGCTTAGGGAATTTTGAGTCTCTACGAACTTCTGCTACTGCGAACCAGCCCCGGGAGTAGGGAGCTGAAACACAGCGCCCTTGCGGCGCTTGCCTGTGGGACCTAGTGCATCCGGATTGAGCGAGGGTGCCAAGTCCTCTCGGAATGCGCCGGGCCCCCTCCCCGCCAGCGTCCCCCTCTTAGCCTCAGTCGGGCCGGATTTTCCTTCTCTCGGCCTTGATCCGGGGAGTCGGTGTCCTCTGCAAAGCTTCACTTTTCGTGGGGCCCGCCCGTATTCTGCCCGGTCCCGATCTCCGGGACCGGAACACTGTGGCCCTGCGTCCTGGTCCAATTTAGCACCACGAACGCCTCTCTGCCTGGGAGACCCGCAGGGAAGCGACCCGGGACTTTTGCAAATTACCCTTATTCAGAGCTGTCACAGTGACAACTTAAAGGAGTAACTTTTCAAACAAAATAAGATGGATGTCTCAGACTGTCTCCCTTTAAAAGCAGCCTAACCTCGCTTTCCCTCCCCCCAGCCTCAGAGACAACCAAACAGGCAGGCGTCGCAACCCCAGGGGAGCGGCACTCGGGTCCCTTGCTCTGCTATACCTTGTAGGAAATGTCACTCTCCCTCCTCCGCCACATCCCCTATCACGTGGGGTTCATTGTTTTGCAAGTGCCCGCAAGAGACATTTCCTTGGGGTTAAATACTACTTTCAATTTAGTCTCCGTTGGAGCCCCTTGGGGCTGGTCGCAGGAGGAGCTGCAGGGGTGACCTACGTCTTCCATTAGCACTTCGGGTCTTTATAGCGTAGGGTGGATGTCGTAGGGGGTTTTCTGCAACATCAACATCTCTATTTTAAGAATTCGTTCTCTTTTAAATTATAGTCAGAATGGATTTCCCCGCCCCTCTCCTAAACAAACCACAGGCCACCCAGATGAGCCCTTCTTGCACATTTTCAGGAAGAAAATAAAATAATAACAATAATGAAACCACGAAATACTTTGTTTTTGATTGTCCTATTAAGCATCTCCTAAGGGTGCTTTTGTCAGTGCTTATGTGGCACCCCCCCCAAAAAATAAAACTTTTCAATCTAAAAAAAAAAAAGAAACTATACAACTTCTATGGCACTTTTAAATTTCACTTCAGCACTAAGATGCCTTACCGAGAAACCCAGGAACGCAAATGAACTTGCCATGCCTATCTCAAATTCAGGATGTGATCTAATTAAATCAGTTTCTAGTCCCTGTTGCATTGCCAACAGAAAAAGCAGTCACTTTATGGTTTTGACTTTCTCCTGGAACGTCACCAGTCATGAATCAATAATCAAACAGTCGTGAACCAGCAAGTTCTTTAGTGTCTCTCTCTCTCTCTCTCTCTCTCTCTCTCTCTCTCTCTCTCTCTCTCTCTCTCTCTCTCTCTCTCTCTCTCTCTCTCTCTCTCTCTCTCTTCCCTTCTCCCCCTTTCTTCCTCTCCTTCCCCTTCTCCTTGCTGCCTGAACACAGCAGGGCACCTGAGCCACGACGCAGGAAGAGTCCTATAGTTACTACCCAGCGCTTAGAGGGCGGCTAGGACAAGGACCCTGCAGGCGTTAGCCCCTACTTGAAAGGCTCCAGGGAAGGAGGTGCAAGCAAAAGCTGCAGCTTCCGAGACGCTCGGGTGGGAGGACGCAGACCCTCTAACTTCACAGCCATCGAGGCAAGTCACTAGCGTGAGTGTGGGGGGGACGACCCTAAAACTCTCCGCTCTTTCCTCATGTCATTTCAATTCGGTTGCAATTCCAATTTTGAATTACAAACATTTAAACCGCGGCCTATTTCCAAACTCATAGTTCTAAAAGAAATGCAGTTTTATACTCCACCCCCGCCTCCCTCTCTGCTCCCCATCCCTCTGGGATGGGTGCGGGGTACAGACTCGGCGGACCGCCTCCCCGACACCCCGCCCCCAACCCCGCCAACGGCTTTCCTGCGGCGCCGGGTATCCGCAAACAACAGTCCTTCAGCACCCCGAGTAGGGGGCAAGTGGGGCGAAGGCCGGGTGTGAGGGCGTTTTTTCGCATCTCCTCGCGGCGCAGAGCTCTCCTCTCCCCAGCAAGGCCAGCAGCTGGGTGGCTAAGTTGCAGCCTCATGCGCCCCCCCTGGGTTCTCCCAGGCCCTCCCTGCGTGCCAACCCCCGCAGCGTCCCCCAGGCCCACCCGGAGCTCCCGCGGGGAATAACGATAAAAATCCTATGGCACCACCACCCTCTGTGTCTCCCCACTCTCTCCTGCTCAGCCCCAGGCCTCGACGCTGCGGGCCTCTCGCCTGGTTCTGGGCCCGCCGACTCCCTGCTTCTTACTCCCCTCCCCTCAGAACCAAGAGAGCAGCAGGAAGCCCTGGGCTCGCCGGAGTTCAGGTCATCTCCTGTTTTTTTGATGGGCTCAAACTCGCACTAAATGAGCGGATGTGCCTGCGAGATTGGTCTCAAAATAGAAGCGGCCTTAGTATTTTAGGATACTGCCGAAATCCTTATTTCTTCCGGAGAAAAACTCTATAATGACTCCTAGCACTTCCCCTTTCAATATTTGTGCAACTTTATCTCCCCCGACAAGTTGCTCGGGTGACGCAAATCCGCCCTTGTGTATTACAACTACCAAAATAAATGCGCGGAAATCAATTCCCTTCTAGCAATGAAAATATAAATATACAGCTGCGACTTTCCCCTTTAATCTTGGCTTTCCGAGCGGCTCCGGGCTGTGGCGAAATGAACTGGTCCAGAGCTATTGAGACGGGAGGGGCGGGGCGGGGCGGGCCTGGGGCAGAGGCGCGGGCTCCTAGTGCGCGGCCCGGAGGTTCCAGGCTTCTGCAGCAGTGGAGCAGGCCTAGCCGAATCAACTGGAACTGAAATGTGGCTACGCTGTCCTTTGAGGAAGCTCCGTTGTAAAGATGGGACAGCCTCGGCCTATTTAGCTGCGCGAATTGCAATTGACAATAGAGCGATGGAGATTGTCATTTGTACTAACAGGTTAACGGTGGTTGTTTGGTTTTTTGTTTTGCTTTGTTTTTCTGTTTTTAAAGATGCCGTAATGTCAGGGAGTTCTGATCAATTCTGATACTGACTTTAATCCATGCAACTCTCCCATTGACTTCTGCTGGGTAGACCCAGCCAGAAACTGTCCACCCTAGGAAGGGATGCCAGAGGAGGTTGGTTTTATAATGTAACGCTATGGTTTATGGGGCTTTAGGATTGAAGCGACGGGTCTGAATCAGAGGGCTATGTCTTGGCTGAAGCAAGAAATGGGTCCCATGCCCCATTTGGAGGTTCCCGTCTACAGAGCCTCCATGCTGAAGTCACCAACGCAAACTCTTTTCTCATTCCTGGGGGCACAGACACAGGATGATTGAATATGAAAGCTAAGAGTAAATGTTGAGTTTTGCTTATTACAGTAACTTAACTCTGCAAGGTTTTAAGCCGTCCAGCTCTGCTTTTGTTTTTTCTTCCAGACTTGGCAAAATAATGTACAAGGTAGTTAGTCGCTCTGTGGACTTAGGATTTCCCCTCTCCCTTTAACTTTAAATGTGCTTTCAATATGGCACCTCCTGGGTTCAGAGAAAGAGATGGAAATAGGCGAATATTCACAGTCAGAAAGAGAAGGAAGCCTAGTTTACCGGCTACTGGAGACTGAGACGTGCAGCGGTGAAGGGCACTGCTGTGTTCTGCCTGCTGAGCATGTAGGGGCTGCCCGCGCAACGCATTGAGGTGCGGATTTGTGTTCCTCGGTAGATGCTAGATACTAGAGTTTAGGGTTCTAAACATGCACACACACATCCCTCTTGGATTATTCTAAGTACACAACAGCCTTTTCCTGAAGACCTTCTTATTCCTGGACTAAACACAGTTCCTAAATATTCTGAAGCTAGTTAGACTTTGACATGGGTGGGAAAGACAAGTAACATGGTGATAGCAGCAGGGGATGGAGAGTCACTTAATTTACCCCTTTTCCCTTGTCCCATTTCCCAGGTGTGGCAAACTTGCAGGTTGCCTTCTCTTTATGTGACCTTGGCCCTACCCTTGAACTCTGGGCTAAAGATATAGCTTCAGAGTCTCAGACAACCCGTTGGGTCTGTTGCCACTTGTCCTTTCCCGCATTACAGGGATATACCACTTCTCTATCTGTGTCTCTCATGCACACACACACAGGCACACACACTCCTACACTCACTGGGGGTCTTGGAGGCTGCAGAAGGGCAGGGCAGGCACTTTGGCATTGCTTCTGTTGCAAAGACATAACCGTCTACCTCTCCAAGTCATCCTCTCCATTCTCAGTCAAGTATAACCTCAGACCTCATGAAACTGAATGACAGAATCTATTTCAACACGACTCACTGGAACATGGACTCATGTTTTTGCAGTGAAATCATGTCCCCATAGGAGTAAAATACACTTAATATGTCAGCAATCTAGGACTTCGTTCAACAGGCTTCTTTCGGTAGCTCACTCACTCTCAACATATTAGCCATATACCTTGGTGAAGCTGAACTGGTTGTCTGAATCTCTGAATCTGAATAGCTGAAACTAGGTCTCCAGTGAGTGAGTTGAATTTGAGGAAGGAGAAGGTAAAATCGTATGTTCAAAGTAACTCTGGTGTTGGGACCTCCCTGGTGGCACAGAGGTTAAAGTCTCAGCACCCTGAAGCTACCCACAGCCACTTCAGACTAGTTTGTTCCCTGGCCAGGGAGCTAACCCACGTATGGCACAGCAGACCCCTCCTATCTCGCCTGCTGCTCCCCTCAGCAGTGTATTTCAGTAGATCATCCTGTTCTTCTCTCCACTTTGTCTCTGGTGAATCTTCTCACCATCTCTGTGCCTCTGGCCTATACCCCAGCTCTTGTATTCATAAATAAATAAATCTTCTTTTTAAGTAACACTGGTGTTAAGATAAGAGGAGGGAAACCACTCCTGAAGCAATATTTATCTAAAAAAAACAGGGCCACTAAACCTTCCTTTCCTTTGGGCCAAGTTTCCCAACTTAAAGCACAGGGGACAGAACAAGATTCAGCCCAGACTGAGGCAGGAAGGGGAAGCGACCTTCTGAAGGGACAGGGTCTTGGATTCCATGAGACGGAATATGTAGATAGAACCGAAGTTGGTCTCCATCTCATTGGTCCCAACCTACCCACCTACACCCCACAAGAACTAAATAGCTCTAAATTTCATGGAAGAATCCTCCAAGCTGGCGCAGCCCACCTGGCCCCAGCACCTCCTCCATCCCTTGCTGAACGCATGTAGGTCCAAAAGTTGGTTCTCTGCTGACACCTGCTGGGCCATCTCGACATTGTCTGGCAGTGCCCAGCAGTGCCCGCAACTCAGCTGTGATGAAAGTTGACGCTTCCTTTTGCAAAAACGTGGATTTCTAAAATTGGCTTCCACTAGCAGCTGTTTCCTTCCACATTGCCGATGATATGATAAGATCCTGCATTTTGTGCTTCAAATCACCAGACAGGTTGAGGGAAGCTGTCATCTCTCAGAGCTACTACCTTACATTTTACAGATCTTGAGCCCAGTTCACATTTATTATCTCATTCTTTAAAATAACCAGTTGTAAGGATGCAGAGGAGGTGTTATTATCCTGATTTGAGTCTAGGAAGTTGGTCCTCAGAGAGGGTTAAGTGGCTGGCCTGGGTTACAGAATCAGGAAATGATGTTGCCGGCTAGACTTTCTGGCTATTCACGCCACCAAGTACTCTAACATTTGGGCTGCTGCTTTTCCAAGAAAAAGTTTATTCCTACCAAAGACACTCTGCTCTCAGTCAGAATATGAACTAGTCTCAGGCCGGGCAGGGACTGGAGATTGGAACTGGATCTAACACAGACTTTGTCACAGGTCACAGACTGGAGGCCGCATTGTTATGTGCATGTTGGGCATTGGGGAGACTTGTGCTCACAGTATTTCTCTCCCCTTGTCCTCCAGGCACCTGAAATTCCACTCCTGGATGATCTCTTCTTTGGAGGTGAGGTATTATACTCTGGATTCCTGTATCCGACCCATTTCATTGTGCAAATGTCTGCAGACAAGGAGGTATTTTGAAAGAAGACAGAAGGAGCCTATGTACACTAGGTACAATCACATCCACGGGACTGAATGGGACATACCGAGAGCAGTGTGGGCACAGGGGCACAGGCTTCCGGTGGAGCGCTACAGGGGGAAATTGGAGGAATCATTTTAGAGGTTTCTAGGGTCTGACCTTTATCCACACATGCTCAAAATTAATGGCGAGAGGGAAGTTAGATGGGTACCCCACACCCTGGGGCTCTGCCATTCATTTTCCCCACCAGCACCCAATAGTTCCATCGGATGCCCAGCCCCATGGAACTGCTACAGAAAGACTAGGCTTTTGCTCGTGAAGCCCGTAGCTGTACACTATGAGACCTCTTGGTGATAGAGAGGAAGACCTTCCAGAACTAACTGCCATTTTAGGACATGGTTCCTTCCCTGCTACTTGTAATGAACCTCACTTGACTGTTTGCTCACTGTTTTTTCCATAACCCACAAAACAAAGAAGTTTTATTTCAAGATATGAACGTTGCAGATGAGAACTCGTGTTACTAACAATGTCTCATCTTCACTGGGAAACCATACGAGCGGGAAATAGACATGGGAATTAGGCCAACACCCGCCAGTGACTCCTCCTTCATGGAAGAGAGTGAAGGGCTGACTGATCCACAGACTCAGAAAAAGTTGATGTGGCATTACAGGCTCATGCGCATAATCTCTCTTCTCCAGATCGATCTAGGCACCCACTCCCTCCCTCTCCTTGCTTGTCCCATCTGCTCCTCCACCCCAGCGTCCCAAATGGAGATCACCATTCATTTCTCCAAACTGCTCCTTCTCCAGTGTTCTTCATCGATGCCTCACTTTTTTCCAAACCAAAACCTGGTTGCTATCGTAGACTCTTCTTCAACTCTTAACATCTTTTTCTTGCATCTAACCAGTCTTCCAACTCCCAAGCATGTAAAAAATCCTTCCACTCATCTCTCTACCCAACCACCACCATAGTCTAGGCCACCATCATCCTCCCCTTCACTCACTGTGGCCACCTAACAGGCCTATGCACCGGAGGACTCTCGTCTCGCCCCAGACTGGTGTGTTCTACAACCACACCATCTATCGGCAGTTCACTTACGCCTCTACCCGAAACTGACCAGGGCTTTCTACCACATTTCACAGGTCTCCCCAACCTTACACATGACCTGCAGTGTTCTGCGTGATGGAAGCCCTGTCCACGGGCCCAGCCCATCAGGTTCACTCTCTCTGAGAGCTGAGTTGGCTTCTCTAGATTCTCTGGGCCCACCTGCCTTCTTCGCTGTGGGACCTTGAGGCACCTTCCC
Source organism: Scalopus aquaticus (assembly GCA_004024925.1). Lineage (NCBI taxonomy): Eukaryota > Metazoa > Chordata > Mammalia > Eulipotyphla > Talpidae > Scalopus > Scalopus aquaticus. Next base: position 226,527 of record PVIJ01000800.1, read on the forward strand.
AACACCCTCCTTCCCTCTCCCTTCTGCTGGCCAGTTTTCCTTCCTCTTCCAGCTGCTGGTTTAAATGCCACTTTCTCAGGAAAGCATCCTGTATTCTCCATCTCGGTTAGGTCTGCCCCTTCCTAGCTCCCTCCTATATAGTTCTCCATACAGGTCTTCCCGACTTATGATGGGGTTACACCCTGATAAACTCACTTTATAAAAATCTTTAAGTCAAAAATGCATTTAATGGGTACTTTGATGGTGGGCGTAGTGTGATCACATATAGCTAAAGAGGTGAGAACCTATACCCTTAAGTCCTATACAGGCTTGTGAACCAATGTTACCCTAATGAAAAATTAACCAATTTTTTAAATAAGACAATGAACATGTCTGAGATTTCCTGACTCAACAATATGTGAAAGAACAGATAATAAAAGCAGTTTGACAGTATGATCTCAGATTTGCAGCAGACACAACCACATACATACTGGAAAAAATCTTAAAGGAATTACAGCAAAAAATTAACAATTATTCATCATTACCTCTGGTGATGGAGTAAAATATGACTTATATTTTCATATCCTTACATTCCTTTTCAAAATTTCTACAGTAAAACTTTGTGTTTCAAGAACTAATGTGTAAAGTGCATTGCCACATGTATTGCTTTTTTGTTCAAAAATTGCCAATTGCAATCTACCATAATTATTCACCAGGCCTTATGCATGTGTAAATCTTGCTATAAAATTCTTCATTAATGAAGTAAAAAAAGAAAGAAAATGCAGTTTATACACTTAACTTACCAAATACCATATCTTAGCCTGGTCTACCTTAAATGTTCTTAGAATACTTGGCCTACCGGTGGACAAAACCATCTAACATAAAGCCTATTTGATAATAAATTGTTGGATATTTCACATAATTTATTGAACACTTGTTCTGAAAGTGAAATACAAAATGCCCTAATTCAAAATTCGAAGTACAGTCCCCATGAATTCCTGTTGCCTTCACACCATAATGAAGTTGAAAATTTCATACCATCATGGAGTTAGGGACTTACCACATTTGTAATCATTTGTTTACCATTTCCCTCTGTCTATCTGAAACAAACTCTAAACTCTGTGAGGACAGGCCCATGTTTGTACATCTGGCAAAATGACAGATACATATTAGGGACTCAAGAAACATTCATGGATCAATTAATGGTTGAAATGATGAATTGGCTCACTGTTTTCATATCTAGGCTGACCCCACCTAGACTTTCCCATCTTTGATGCCCACATCTTCTCTTACCTATGCTCTTGCTTTGTAGGAACTAAATCAATTGACAGAGAAGTAGGTGGGGCCCATGCTCTCTCCACTGCTTTTATTTGCAGCCTGACAGTTTCCTTAGCTCTTATCACTAGATAGGGCTGTTTATTGAGTGGAAGAGCCTGCTTCACCACATGTGGGTATTCTCCTTACCTAGATGGCTGGCTTTACTTAGCTGTATACAGCAGAAAAATGGTAGGCAAGAGGTAGAGTTCCCTTCTGTCTTTGCAATAAGTATCATTAAAAATGGGAGGTTATAAAATGTTTTCAATAGCATAGGAAAATGCTCTACATGTTAAAGTTTTTTCATGAATAATATAAGCACAACTATATTGATCCATACATAGATGTAGAGAAAATATTAGGCAGGAATTGTAGTGGGCATGTTACCTGTTGCTTTGGACACCACACTGCATATAAAAATTAATTCAAAATAGATCACTGATCTAAATGTAAGAGATAAAACTATAAAACTCAGGCCTCCCTGGTGGCACAGCGGTTAAATGCTGCGCTGTGGAGCTGTCGGCAGCAGCGACACAAGTTTGATGCCCGGCTGGGGAGGTTCCCATATGGCACGGCAGACCTCTCCTGCCTCGCCCGCTGCTCCCCTCAACAATGTATTTCTGTTGATCTGCCTGTCCTGCTCCCTGCTCTGTTTGTGGTGAATCCTCTCGCTGCCCCACGCCTCTGGCCTGTACCCCAGCTTGTGTGCATAAATAAATAAATAAATTTAAAAAAAAACTATAAAATTCTTAGAAGAAAACATGAGACTAAATCCTTGTGATCTTGTATTAGGCAATGGTTTCTTACATGTGATATGAAAACACATTCAACCATAGAAAAAATAGACAAAGTGAACTTCATCAAAATTAAAATTTCTATGCCTCAAAAGACACTGTCAAAGTGAAAAACAACTCACGGAATGGGAGAAAATGTCTGCAAGTCATATGTCAGGTAAAGGACTTGTTTCAAGAATAAACCCTTGCTATCAACAGTAAAAAGATGAAGAACACAATTTAAAAGTGAGCAAGAGATTTGAGTAGACATTTCTCCCAGAAGATAAGCATATGGCCAAAAATACTTGAAAAAAAAAATGTTCAATATTATCAGTCATTAGGAAAATGCAAATCAAAACCACAGTAGGATGTCACTTCCCATGTACCATAAAGATTAAGTTAAAAAAAGATAACTTATAATAAAGATTATCAAGGATGTGGAGAAACTGGAACCCTCATATGTTGCTAGTGGAATTATAAAATGGGGAGACCCCTTGGCAAACTACAGGGAGTTCATTAAAATGTTAAACATAGAGTGACTACATTATTTAGTCATTCCTATCCCCAGCATTTACCCAAGAGAATTTAAAATGTACAGCAGCATAATTTATAATAGCTAAAAAAATGGAAACAGCCCAAATGTCCATCAATTGATGAACATAATAAATAAAAAAATGTGCTATATTCATATAATGGAATATTATTCAGTCATAAAAAAGACTAAAAAGAATTACAGATCTGGGCCTCTCTGGTGGTGCAAGGGGTTAAGTCTCAGCACTACAAAGCAAGTTATCGGCAGCCACTGCAGCACAAGTTAGATCCCCAGCCAGGGAGTTAACTCACATGGCACAGCAGACCTCTCAGGTCTCGCCCACTGCTCCCCTCAGCAATGTATTTCAGTCAATTCACCTGTTCTGCTCCCCACTCTGTCTCTGGTGAATCTTCTCACACACACACACCCCCCACATCACTGGCCTATACCCCATCTTTTGTATGCATAAATAAATAAATCTTTAAAAGAGAGAGAGAGAGAATTACAGATCTATGCTACAACATGGATGAAACTTTAAGACATTATAAGTGAAAGACATAAAAGGTCACACACTGCATGATTCCATTTAGATGAAATGCCAAGAACAGACAAATCTATACAGGCAGAAAGTGGTGAGTGGTTTCTGGGGGCTGTGGGGAAGGGAGAGAATTGTGGTGATGACTGCATAACTTTGTGAATATACTAAAAACCACTCAATTGTACAAGTTCAGAGGCTGAATTTTATGGTATAGAAGTTAAATATTAATAAAACTGTTATTTAGAATGAAATGGCAAAGCTTACGTTTTGGCTTAAAAATGACTTACTCAGGTACAGACGAGTGCTATTTGTTTTAGCAGAAGTTCATGTGAGGGAATTCTGTGGGCCAACTGCTTGACACCCCAGAAAGCAAGATGTTCCCCCTCACTTTGTTATTTGCTCATATTAGCTGTGATCTCTGGGCATTCTTCACCCCCACCCTGCACTCCGTGTTCTTGGCTAGCTCCTACTTGTCCTTCAGCGTCACCTCACGTGACACCTCTTCCTGAAAGCCTTCCCGGACCTCATTCCCCTTCTTTGTTTAATCTGTACTGGAGGACCAGAACAATTTCTGTTTTCCTTGCTCATACCCTAGGGCACCCTATGTTAAATTGCCCCTATGTTCACACCACTGGTCAAGCCCTTTCTGGGCAGAGTTTTATTCATTCTGTAGCTAATAAATGGAAGATGCTCAGTAAGTGACTTTCAATGTCGTGTTGAGTCCACAGTGCTGCTGAAATTATTAAAAATGGAGTTAATGAAATAACAATCCCCCCCAAAACTGACTGTATTAAAATATTGAGTGAAGAGATGATTTCTTAAACTGTACATTAACAAAACCATTCAGAGAGATGCCTACAAAAAGAGAAGAATGATGGCAAATAATACAGAACTGAGGGAATAACATAGAAGGTAGGGGACCTGGATTCCATCTCACATAAGGAAAAGATAAACAACTGGGCATGCTCAGCCAGATAGGAGAAGGGAGAACTCTACACAGGCACTGTGGCCATCTCGTTTGTCCATACATTTGAAAGAGTATCTTGCATAAAAGAGCACAGATGGATTCCAGGTTTTGAGATCAGAGGCCTGGGAACAGAAAATAGAGGCACTAAAAGAATCATAAGAGAAAAGTCATCTGAAAGCAGATTTCAGTCAGGTAGAGTAAAAATTTTTTTTTTAAGTTTAATTGATATTTTTTATGATTCCCTTATCACAAAAAAATTAAAGCTACTAATAGCAACTAAATAGTGTTTCTAATGCCAGGCACTGCATCAAATCTTATGCATACATTGTATCATTTAATTCTAGTAGTATTTTGTGGAAAATACACCTGAAATCATTCTTACTACACTTTCTTTAAATAGATATTTGATAATGTCTATTGGAATGTGAAAACAATCCCCCTGAATTATTTCCCTTTTAAAATATTTCCCTTTTAAAATGCTTGAATATAATGTACAGTAATAATTTCTATTTCATTAGTAAATCTATTTTACTATTTTCTTCTTTTATCTTTATTAATTTTGTTTATTATCCCTGAGTTGAGTTCCTTGATTATATTTTTAATATTTATTTTATTAAAACATGCATTTTAAATCTAAGAAATTTTCTGAGTATTGCTTTAGTCATATCTCATCTGCTTTTGATAGTTGACCTTCTGATAAATTATATCTAAATAGTTTTGATGTACTTTTTAATCTCAAGAAGTTAGGATATTTTAAATATTCCAGTTGGAGAGATGTATATGTGTGTGACAATCATTTTTGTTAATTCTTTTTTTTACTGCATTGCACACAGAAAATGCAAATCGTGAGATCCCAGTCATTTTGAAATCTGCCAATATTTTCTCTGTGTTCTAATTTTGAGAATTTTTTAAAATTAATATGGTGGTGTTTCTGTTGAATACCAAATTGTACATATATCTGTTAGCTATGCGTATACTATTCAAATGTTATTATTATGTCATTACTTGTTTTTTGTATGATAAACCATATTTTTGTATATGTTTATCAGTTTCTCTGCATTTCTATGGGTGTTGTTTTGTATATTTTGAAGTTGTTAGATCCTGAACTTAATTGCTTGGTGGACTTTATTTCTAATTAATATGAATGTCTCCTTATAATGTTTTGGCCTTGAATTCCATTTTATCTCATATTAATACTCTAATATTAGCTTCAAATTTAAGTCAAAAGTTTTGAGTAATGTTATATTCACACATTCCAACCTTGAAAAGAATCAAAGCCACGTTTGCATAAGTTGTCTTTTCACTCTGGATTTCTCGAGTTACGGTATTTCCTAGCGGGACACAGTGTGATCAGTGTATTAATACCCATCTGGGGTGGGGGATGGACAGGCAAGACAAACCCAAATGCTTGAGCTACCATCTTGATTCAGCCTCTGAATATTACTCCAGTGGTGTGAATGCAGCCAGGGTAGGTCAGCCTATGCTGCAAATTCCTACATTAGGCCAAAGGCCAGTCGCCTGTGGTCTTAAGCCCTTTCATATCCCAAGAACCGGAAGGTTTTCTAGTTGGTTGGTGGGGAGGGGAGGGAGATAGAGATAGTGGGTGTGGGGGTATTGCCTTAGGCTTGAGCCTTGACTTAACCCATTTTGGAGAAGTTTTCCAGTTTTTACTTCTTGAGGTGCCCACACATGAGAGACTGTTGAGTTTTAAGACAGTGGAACGCCATCAACCAACCAGCATCTTTGACTGATGCTAATTGTCTTAATGTGGATAACCAATAGAGACACAAGTCATTTCCTACCCTTGGGGCGTTTAAATTTAGATGGGGCTAAAAATAGTCATGAAGTGACAAAAAATAACATGAGAAAAACATAAACCCAGGTGTGCCTCAGAATAATCAGATTGGCCTTAGAAAAATGCTATTTGAATAGTTTACAGAACTGAGGAGGAGGAGGCGATAACAGTGATGACAGATAAATATATATATAGATAAGAGATGATGATGAAGAAGATAGAAAATAGATAGTAGGATGCTGGAACTCCAATATATATCCCTAAGTGAGGCATTGTTTCTTGCTGGCCTTTCCTTACACTTCACAGCATTTAAAAACAGGTCCTTGATGTCAATGGGAATAAAACACAAAGCATGATTTATACTGACCACATAGAGTTGCTGAATACTTCAATCACAGATGGAGAATTACCTCTTCTCTCACTCATTTGTAACGTTCTCAACTTCTTCCCCATTCTTAATCTTTTTCTATCCTGCTCTCCCTTTTCTTTCTCCACATCCTTCTCCCACCAGGGCTGTTGAAGTATTCCCCAAAAGCCCTCTGAACAAACCCTCCTCTATACGTCTCCCTCCTGAGAAATTAGGTGTCTGTGGCCATGCCTCTGATGCCTATTTTTACACTCGTGTTTGTCCGGAGTCTGACGTGGTTTATCACAGTCGCTCCAAAGGCCCATTGTTCAGCACTTCAAGAAGAATGTTGTTATATTGACTGTGAGTGCGTCAGCCCCGCTCCCTCTGGAGGAGCTCTTGGATGAAATTAGATAATTTCCATTAGGAGATTGTGCATTATTAGTCCCCTGTGCCAAAGTGGGGAATGAGCCAAGATGACTATTTCTGGCCAGGCTCACCTCAGGAAGGAACCTTCTCGGCTTTAATGGGATTTTGCTATTGTTGGTTGCCTTCTGTTTGACACCAGGCCAGCCCAGGGTTGGAAATTGTTTAGAAAGCTCCATGAAATATAATAGAACCCCAGTCATTTGCTGAGGCACATTCCTGCACAGTGTTTATTTTGAAGAAGGAAAAAAAATATATTGTCCTTGGCAGACAACAATAAAAAAAAGATGTGGTAACTTGAATCTCTGATCATATGCTTCTTGTTGCCAGTTGTGTTTAAAAATTCCCTGCTGCTATCAGAGAATTTCACCCCGAAGTGATAAATCTCTTGTAATATTTATAAGCATCTTCATTACAGACCCAGGAAGATATTTAAAGTCATCAAGGCCAGTAAGGCCAAGGCTATTTGAAAAGGGTGGGTGATGAGGAGGGGTGGGGACTGAAAGAATACTCCAGACTCACACCTGGCCCAGTCTGGGCCCAGATGTCGCGTCCACAGAAGTCCTTCTGCCCTGCTCATTGGTCAAAACTGTCCTTCCCCAATGGTAGCGCTGAGCCTTGTTTGCCACTTGTGTTCTGAGCTAGGTTGATCCTGGACTCAGGGCAGGGCGCTAGGACAGCCCCTCTGTGGTCTTGAGGGTACTGTGATGATCAGCCTTCGGTCAGAGTGGCAGGGGCTTTGTTTGGATTTTGTTTTTGCTTTTGTTCAGTAAAAGCTGGCTCATCATCAGAGTTGACTTTAGAGTAAAAGCTGTCTCTATTTTGGCAGTGCTATTGCATAAACTGTCTAAGGAGATTGAGATGTTGGATGATTTTAAATGAGAATGAAATCCCTAAATTGCTTTCTTACAAATTTTCTGAGTGTCATGGGCTTGGCCTTCTTTTATTGCCCAACTCCTTTTAGGCTGTGTGTGTGTGTGTGTGTGTGTGTGTGTGTGTGTGTGCGCGCGCATGCATGTGCGTGTAAGTGGTGAGCAGACCAAAAAAAAAAAAAAAGGCAGGGTCTCAATACCCTTCAAAAAGCATCAAATTCCATTTATAAGAGTTCCTCGGCTGTATTAAAATGCAGTTTCCCAAGACTGTTTAAAGATAAAATCTTCAAGTCTAGAAGCTGATTCCATCAATTGACGTTTAGATGTCCTCAGACTTGTTGCTTCCTTTCAATTATTAGGCATTAGCCTTGGCCCTTTCCTCTGTAGCTCTCTCAATAAATAATATGAACCACTAAGTCTTGACTGTCAGCAACAATAGGACAGAGGGGAAGCAGAGATAATTAAAAGCTAATCACCAAATCAACTTCAGGCATAAATGTCCATTTTCCCATGAAATCTTTCATGAGAAATGCTGTCGCATGGCCACAATGGGCTGGTGCGTGGTGGATGAGTCCTGCATGCCAGGAAGTGGAGATGTGGAATTACTAAGTGCACTCGGTTCAGACACAGACTCTGCTCTGTCTGCCTAGATAACGGGGTCCTGCTTTATGGCGAAGAAAGCAAAAGCATCCACAGGCACCAGGAACGAGTTCCAAGTAGAGGGCTGAACTCTAAATGACAACCCCAATTCCACTCCCTCGGAATGCACACCCTCTATAATTTCCTCCTGAGTGTGGACAGGACCTCTAAATAGGGTGGGCTGGCACTCTTGCAACAAGGGTGCTTATGTAGCGAAGACGAAGTGACTGTGCAGATGTAATGGAGATCTCAAATAAGTTCACTCTGAGGTCATCAAAGGGAGGTTATGTTGAGTGGATTTGACCTAATCACATGAGAGCTCTGAAAAGGTATTTCCCCAGGAGGGAAACACTCGCCTGGAAGAAGAAAATAGCCATGTTGTGAACTGCTCATAGAGAGGACACATTTTGGAGATGCATGGTCCTCCAAATGCAAAGGCTGAGTTCTCCAACACTCAGTGACCTTGGAAGTGGAGCCTGGAGCCCAGATAACAATGCATGAAGACAACACTTGGATTGTAATTTTATGAGACACTGAGCATCTTGCGAGACATAGCTTAACTGTGTCCAAACACCTAACACACAGAAACTGTAAGAGAGGGAGGGCTTTGTTTTAAGCCACTAAATGGTATTTGTTATGCAGCAATAGATGACTGATACAAATGTCCTATGGACAACTCAAGCAGTTTTAAAATACCAGAAGCTCTACCTAAAGGCAGATCTAGCCACAGGTGGGGGTGAGGGGCAGTTCATCTATGGAGACATGCCTACCGTGGGTTGCAAACTTTTCAGGGTCATTTCAATTTCTCAGCTTTCAGCCGAGCATGACTGTCTTCCTGGATGCCTGAGTCCCTGAGGGGCCGCTGGACATTTTTTTCCTAAGACAGTATTAAGAATAAGGGGGAAATACATCTTAAGACCCTATCTGCCTGAGTTTGAAAGTCCCTTTTGATATTTATTAGCCATGTAACTTGGTGAATTCATTTAATCTCTTTGAGTCTGAGAATCATGAAATGGGGAAAATGATTTAATTTCCAGAGTAAGCCTGAGAAGTAAATGAGTTCTCTATATGAAACACCAAGCCCAGAGACTAGACTAAAGCTTGTGCTAAATTCATTTATCTTCTTCAAGACTTAATTGAAGCTGTGTTACAATTCCGCTTCAATTCTGCCCCTGTGGCTTGCCAATAAGGTACTTAACTCTCTGTTTCCATATTATCTGGAGTAAAATGAAAACAGCATTAACATTTATTGCCTAGGGATATAGGAAAAATAAATAAAATCATCCATGTAAAGCTCTTATTACCCCCATGTCCTGTAATAATGTTGGTTCAAAGTAGTAGTAGTAGTAGTAGTAGTAGTAGTAGTAGTAGTAGTAGTAGTAGTAGTAGTAGTAGTAGTAGTAGCAGTAGTAGCAGTAGTAGTAGTAGTAGTAGTAGCTTCTCCATGGTCTCATGAATTGAGATGACTGAATTTCTAAGATAGCGTTCCCATATTCTCAAATACTTGCATTGTAAGAACTTACGTGCATTTCTTTCTCTCCATTCCACCTTTTGCTTTTGGAGAGCAGGAATCAGACTAACTCATTTCTGCAACCTACCCAGAGTCTCACCCATTCCTTCCACATAGGAGATAATCAAGAAGTATTGACTCGACAGAATTTTCAATTTAATTGGACCGAGCAAATATCAGATAGGAGCTAATTTTGGAACCCAAGAAAGTAGTGACTTTTCAAGGTCCCTTGGTCCTTGCTTCTGGGTAGATCAAGTCACCCAGGTCAAGGGCCCTTGGAGGAAAGATCCTTTTGCAGAGAGCTGTCCTTATCACTCATCAACCAGCCGATTGAAAGGTCACTCATTTTCTGGGAACACATGGGCCTGGAAGGTGCCTGGTAGTACAACCAAGAGGTAGAAGACAGGCTCATGAGCTCAGATAACTTCATGAGATCCTGGGGAACCCCATGGCCTGAGCCCAGAGTGCTCCTTCACTGAAGGGCCACCTCCCTTCCGGAGTTCTGCTCATACCCTCTCCGCCCAACTCAGTACAGACTCTGAGGACAGCTGCTTGCCATCCTCAGCCACACACCCTCACAAACTCAGGGCCCATTACGAGTCACCTCTCCACCTTGCCTCCTTTTAGGCTCTGCCTCCAAAGCAGGAATATTGATGACCACCTGCCTGGTAGGGCGATGGTGACAAATAACTCATTAAAATGGCTGCTCCGGGCAAAGCAGAGGCCAGAGAACAGGGAGGCAGCTTCCCCAGCACTCCATTCATTTTCCAGGGAAAACAATTCCGGGATGGGAGCTATAAAAAGAAGGCTGGAGATAGAGTGCCTTCTCTCCCCACCTTGGGCTATTTGTTTTCCGTGAGGATGCCGACCCTGTGGCAGTCAGTCTTTATCACAGCACAGTTCTCATCTGTTCTTTTCTTCATGCTGGGTCATTTTCATTGTCTCCGGCTCAGAAATGTTTGATAAGCATCTAGCTGAGAGGCATTAGGAAAATCCGCTGTTCAACAAAGGAGCCTGCCATTGTGCCCCAGACACTTCAAAGCTCTCACAATGTCTTATTTTTATTATTTCTTCTTTTTTTTAAAAATAGGAACAATGTGTTTTGCATCCTACACTGTCTGTGGGAAAACATATTTCTCACTAGCTGGGTCCTGAGCAGCTGACAATGAACAAAAAGATACAGTAAAGTGGTAAAATACTTTAAGCTCTTTGTTCTTCTAAAACATGAGCAAAACCACTGATTCCACCCCACTAAGGGCCCCAGCAGAAGTCAAGGGTCAGGATGTAACAATGGAATTTTTCCAGATTTCATGTTAGCACACCTCTGTCTGATTAAATAGAACTGAGAGTTTACTGTATGCAAGCGACAGGGCAGGGGAAAGGGTGCTGGAAGGCACCCACATTCTCACCAGAAGGCCTGGCCTCTACCAGAAGCCGAGGCAGGGCCGGTAACAGGCCCAGGAGTGGCACCAACAGGAATGTGGAGTTCAAGTGACTTTAGAGCCCACCAGCTCCGGCCTCACTGTTCTACCAGCACTCCCAAGACCACAGAGGGCTGCTCAACAGATTAAGTTGATCCAGCCAGAACTGATAATACATGACAGACACCAGGGACTAAGAGGGGAAACTGCCAAAGGCCAGGAAGTAAAAATTAAGGGGAAATGACAAAGTAGCTTCTTGTGATCTATTCATAGAAGCAGAACTAATAGTGCAAAATAGGCAAAAAAAAAAAAAGTGGTTCTTCTGGACTTTCTTGGCCTTAAACACCCCCAGGGCCTTCTCCAGGGGCAATGATTAACACTAACTCATCTCTTGAACCATAAAGTGAGAGCAGGGAATGTTCCAATCTTAATTCAAATTATTTACCAAGCTTCTAACAAAGAGCTTGATACATAATTTGTGCTACATGAATGAAACAATGAATAAAAACCTAAATCTAAGCGGAATCTCAAAAGGGATTGGACATTTCTTCTCCTTTCTTCCATCTACTTCCTGGATTTTTCTGGACACCAGAAATATTAAAATTCTTCCTATTTCTCTGTCCACACGACACCATCGTTATCAGTCCTTATCAGTCCATGGCTTGTTCCTTATTTTAATTTTACTTTATTATTTCCTCCTCTTTTTCTGCAGCCCAAATACTATTCCACTTTCCCATATAAGCACTCACCCCATCTTATCGAATTTATGATCTTAGTTAAGTGCATAGCTATAAACATTATGCTATTAGTGTGTGTGTGTTTAATCTACAAAAATAGTATTTAGCTGTGCACCCCTTTCTATTTCTTACTTTTTTCATATAATAGTAAATTTTAAAGATCTAGGCATATTGTTAGGTGCACCTGTGAATATCTATAATATATATTTTAGCTCTCACTCTGCAGTGTCCTCTGTCCTAGTGTGTACACCTTGATCTTATCCATTCCCTTTCACTGTGCCCTCTCAGTGTATCTCTTTCTTCTTATTTGGAACATTGAGCCCCCTTTCTAAACCTTGGCATCTTTTTTTTTATATTTTTGGCTTTTTAACTTTAATTTTTATTGAAGTATCGTTTTACATCCTTGCTAGTGTTTTGACAGTACAGGATTCCCCTCCTCAGGTGCAGTCACAGTAGCCGTCCCACCACCTAAACCCCTCCATCCATTGTGCTACCCTCCCCCACCCCACCCCTAAAGCTGCCAGTCTCTGAACATTGACATTTCTGAAGACTGTAAGCTCTTTTTGTAGAATGTTCTTCAGTTTGGGTTTATCAAAAGTCCCATCATATAAGGGACTTTTGATATTGCCATATTTCTCCATTGTGATGGTAGTATTTTTTCACTCGTAAATCATATAATAATATATTTGGAGGATCCTTTGAAACTATGCAAGTATTCTATTATTCAACAAACTTTCACTCATTAGTATCAGCATTCATTTATTGTTTTCTAACTGCATCATTCCTTCTTTGCTTTGTAAGGAAGAGTCTGCTCTTTACCACTTTATTTATTTACTTATTTTATTAATAAATAATACTTATTAATATCAGTATGTATTGAGGATTCTCATTTTATGTAATGAGCTTAATCCATTACTATTACTCTTAATTTTGATTATAAAATTGTATTTTGACTATAAAATTGCCACAGATGATCTTATCTGGCCAAGGACAGCCACTTCACACTAGCTCCAGTATCATTTAGATGCACCTCACATATGTAGCTGCAGGAACGGGAAACCAGGTTCCCATTATCTCCTATGTATTTGCTTGTTAGCTAATCATTTCTACTTTAATGAGCAAACTTACTAAATAGTTTAATATTTATCTGCAGTTCTTTTTTATATATAATTTTCATGAGCAGAATCCACAAACCTGAAGCATACAAGTTAGTGAGGAGTGACAAATGAGTACATCCATCTAGCCGTACAGCTATCAAGATATATTTGTATTGATTTTATTTTATATTCCAGTTATTCCAAATTCATTCATCCTGGTTATACCTGCATCTGGTATAGGTTGCTCAGTTTTTGATGCTTGTTTTTTGGGAGGTCTGATTTTTTTTATTCTGATGTCCTATCCACTGGGCATTGCAAAGGTTTAGATTTCATGAATTCCAAGTGAGTTCCCTCCAAGCTTCAGGATGATGTTATGAGCCCACCAGAATCTCCATTTATGTCACACAACCCCTCCAGGAAACACTGAGAACCCCACACTCATTTTCAGAGTCTAGCTTTCTCTACATGAATGCCAAATCCAAAGCACTGGTAGGGATGTTTTGGTGAGGGAATACACAGAGGGGGCTCTCTAACCAGCCTTCACTTACCATCTCATGCAAAATATGGCATTTTACTCTGCTGCCTTTAAGGCGCAATTATTTTCCTATCCTGTAAAGCCCATGTGGTGGACAGTCATTCACCCAACTAAATATGAAGATGGAAAGGGAACCCAAGTGCAGCACTTTCAAGCAATCTCTGTATCTTTGTCAGGGTTCTCCAGAAAAATAGACCCCCTATGAGATAGATAGATAGATAGATAGATAGATAGATAGACAGATAGATAGATAGATAGAGATAAGGGATTGGCTCATGCAATTATGGAGGCTGATCTCCAGTCAGCAAGACTCAGTTGAGCTGATGTATAGATCTAGTCCAAGTTCAAAGGCCTGGGAACAAGGAAAGACAATGATTGTAGTTCAGTTCAGAAGGTGACAGCCTCAAGACACAAGAAGAGCTAATCTTTCAGTTCAAGCCTGGAGGCAAGAAAGGACCAGTCAGGCAGGCAGAAGGAGCTTCCTCTTATTCAGCCTGTTTTGTTCTACTCAGGTCTTTGACTGGGTGAGGACCATCCCTGCTAGGGACACCTTCCAGCAGGTAGGCCTGGATATCAGCAAGTCAGCATGGGGCCTAGCTGATTATTGCTGGCTGGGACCCAAGGGAAGGAGCACCTCCCCACAAGCCAACAGCATAGTCACTGGGCTTCCCCACAGAGCCCTGACATGGGCTCTGTGTAGCTGGGCATGAAGCCTGTGGGGGGGGGGGCAGGAACAGGGGTCTGATCGAGGGGACCCTCTGCCCAGGGCCTGGCAGCAAATGTTGACTGATTTTCAAAATCAGCCCCTAGACTGTTGTCCTCAGAAGAGGAGACCTCCAGCGACACCACCTTCCCAGGGACAAAACAAAAGGGTAACAGGGAGGAAGCCCAGGGAGTGACTTATCTCATTTATTTACTTTTCCTCCCCCATCTCCATTTATGCTCCTCCAACCCAACCTCCCCTCATCTCTGGTTCCCCAGCCTTATCTGGCTAATAATCCCACACAGCCGCATTCTCAGTCCCTCTTTGCTCCTGGTAAACTCTTCTCCAGGCCCTGCTGAGAGCTGTATTTACCTCCACACAGGATTTCCGCAGGTGATCAGTGCAGGCCCTCACTCCTCCTCCCTCCTGGCTATTTACAGCAAGGGAAGACTTCTCTGTCTCAAGATAATGGATTGGGAGCATCCCCAGGTGTCTCCCTGCACTGACAACTGAGCTTTTCACGTGCCTCTCCCTGGGCTTGGGGGTGGGTGCTCCAAATGGAAGCCAGGAGAAGAGGTAGGAAGGCTGGGTCACTCACCCACAAACCTCCAGCCCGAGGTGTGGAGGGGCATCTAGAGGGGCCCAGGCCTGAGTCTCCTTGGCAGAGCTCCAGGTACCCACAGTCCCCGCCCCATCCATGCACCCCAGGGTGTTGGCTTAACACTCCAGCAAGCCTGTACCTCACAGGGGAACTGACACTTTGTTTCTGATCGCTTTACTCGTGTCACACACATTCAGGAAAGTACACAAATCACAAGTTCAATAGAGTTTCACAAATGGGCACACACATTGGGGCAATCACAGACACAGACATATACACAGATACACAAAGACACACATACAGGTGCGTAGATCTTCCTATGACCTCCCAGCCACCACCCACTTCCTCCCCACCCCAGCCCTGCACCCCTAGTCCTGCCTGCCAACCCCACCATGTATTTGCCTCCCATGATTTACACTGAAGACTGGGATTCCAGAGATACCCAGAAAAGATGTTAGTTTTTCTTAATCAACAAAATTTCGTAAGCGTGTGGTGCTGTTGAGCCTGCTGTGGGTGTTCTACTTTATTTTCAACTGTTAAAAGCCCTAACTCCTTAACACTACATACCTGTGAGGAATTTTCAGGAAGGAGTTATCTTAGCAAGGAGCCAAGCAGCAGGCAGAATGCCAAGTGAGGAAAAAGTGAGTTGAGACTAACAAGACCACAGGGTAGAAGAGACAACCGCCACGTCACGCTGAGGGTCTGGGGGCTACAAGGTGGCAGGACGCTGACCTACGTGCTCATATCTAAACCCCTTTCCTCCATCCCCTGCCTCCTTCCATTTTTTTTAAACATTTATTTATTTATGCATCCAAGAGCTGGCCAGAGTGTAGGAGAGTGTGAGAGGATTCGCCAGAGACAGAGTGGGGAGCAGAAGAGGTGGATCTACTGAGATACACTGCTGAGAGGAGCAGTGGGCGGGACAGGAGAGGTCTGCTGCGCCATGTGGGAAGCTCCCTGGCGGGGGATTGAACTTGTGCTGCAGTGGCTGTGGATAGCCTCATAGTGCTAAGACTTAGCCCACTGCGCCACCAGGGAGGCCCCTCCTTCCACTTTTCTAATTCTAGAGACATTATTTCAAGCAATGCCACACACTCCCACCTCTTTACTGTAAACAGCATTGAACAATACAAGCATAACAGGAGCCACCTGTGTTATTTGTCTGTGTGCATGGTAAAACACACATGATCTAAAATTACCACTAGTGACATTTAGTGCATTTGTGCAACTGTCACCACTACCCAGGTCCAGAACATTCTCCTCAGCCCAGAGGAAACCTCACACCCATGAAGTAGCCACTCTCTTTTCTCAGATCCACAGCTGGACGCCACCAAGCTCTTCCTCACAGAGGCGGGGAGCAAACCTGCTCTCCTTTATGCATCACCCCCATATGTAACTCAGTTGCAAGCTTTTCAGTAGCTCCATTAAAAGGTAGAAGAGAACGATGAAATTAATTCTGATAACTGACACAATCTAATATTTGCAAACTGCTCTCACCTCAACATGTAACCATAATAAGAAGGTTATGGAGGGTCTCCCTGGTGGTGCAAGGGGTTAAGGCTCAGCACTATGAAGCCATCAGCAGCCACTGCAGCACGAGTTCTATCCCCAGCCAGGGGGCTGACCCACATGGTGCAGCAGACCTCTCCTGCCTCGCCTGCTTCTCCCCTCAGCAGTGTATCTCAGTCAGTCTGCCTATTCTGCTCCCCACTCTGTCTCTGGTGAATCCTCTCACTGCCCTCCCCCATACCGCTGGCCTGCACCCCAGCTGCTGTATGTATAAAATCTTAAAAAAAAAAAAAAAAAAGAATGGTTATGGAAATGTCTGAACTACTTTATTTGTACTAAATTGTCAAAATCTAGTGTTTACACACAAGGCAGCTCGACCTGCCACACATCAGCCCCATGTGGCTCGTGGCCGTGTGTGGGACGGAGTGGCTCTCAATAGTCTGCAGAAAGCTATGGGTACCCTAGTCACCTTTATAAAAGGTGACTATTAATGCACAAAAGTTCTGAGGCTTTAGTTTTGCAGTTCAAAAAAGTATTTTCTTAATTACATAGATTAGAAACTGCAGAAAGAAAAATTACCCAAAGCACCAACACACAAACTGAGTCACTCTTCAGTGCTCCATAGGGTCTGACTTCTCTAAAGACTTTTCTCGATGTGTTCGCTGCCCCACAGAGCAGCATTACCGCCTCACCGAGGCGGGCGGCCGCAGTGGCCCCAGGAAAGCTGCAGGTTTGGCCAACCTCCTGTCCTTCCAACCGCAGCCAGTCAGCCAGCGGTTGCTGAGGACTAGAAACTTGGACTGGCAGCATGAGAAGCTGCCCCGGGGGTCTGAGGAGTAAGGAAGGTCCTTTTCTTTGTGCTGGGGCCCTGGATCTGGTGGAAGAGAATCCAGGGCAAAGCAGCAGCTGCTCCCCTGGGGCCGCTTGGCCTGGTCCTCCTCTGCCAGCCAGAGAATCTTCCCCAGAGCGTTGGTGCTTCTGGCGGGGGACACCCAAGGCCCACCCTCAGGAGTCTTGCCAAGGAGGAACAACATCCTTTTGCTTTAGGACTCAAGGAGAAAGAGGCCTGAAGGCAAGGGATGAATTCACAGCGCTTTCAAATTCCTTTCCAAACTCCAGATCCGGCAGCTTCTTACCACATTTAAACCTGCGTTTCAAAACAGGATCTGAATAATAAAAAGGCTAGTTAACTAGCCTGCATCCACAACCCCCACCAACCTGAACGTTCCAGGGTACTAGGAGGCCATTCATCCCCTCCACTGGACACACACACACACACACACACACACACGCACACACACGTATAGACACACAGAAGACATACACACAGACATTGGCGCACACGCATACAGACACAGATCCATATAGACACACATACAGACAAAACATTATGCATGGACACACACCTATAGACACACAGACATATAGACAGACACATGTATAGAAACACAGACACACACACATACATAAATAGACACACACACACCCTACCCACCTCCCAGCTCCACCCCCACAACAGCCAGGCTCCAAAGGAGCTGGGACCATCCATTAGGCAGTCTTGCTAAACAGAAGCACTTTTAGTTAATGTTCATTCTCTGAGAGAAGGAAACCTAGCAGAAAGCAGACTTGCTCTCTAAGAACGTAAAAACATTTTTTTTTAGATTCCCAGAAGCTTCATGCCACAATGCCCCAAGTTGGGGAAAAAAAATGTGTCATTTCATATGTTTATAACAACATCTGATTTAATATTATACAGTTTTGCTTCGTCACAAACCAGAACAAATACTTTCAGATTTATTACATCCTTGTACTCAGACTTAAGTAATCACAGTTCATAATGCGGCCATTCCACAGCCCAGGGAAAACTTTATAATTCCTTGGGCCTGAAGATTCCTGAGAGACAGGTTATTTTCAAGAAGGATTTAAAGTTAAGCTCTCAATGAAGCTTGAAGTTCATCTTTCCCAGTTCACGTGACGTTTCCTCTGCAGTTTAACTGGGAGGAGAGAAAAGAGCTAGTTGCCACAGACTCTCCCCAGCTATTAGACAATGCAACAATCACTCAGCACTTACCTGGTCTTAAAAATTAAGACCTTTGTATTTTAATGCTATATTTGGCTCCTTTGTATTTTAATGCTATATTTTGGACTTCCTTCTTCTTTGTTGACTCATTAAGATACTAACGATTTTTTTAAGTGACTGTTCTTACAAAACGCACTTTCTTGTTTATTCCCACATGCATGCATGCACGCAGGTGTCTGATGCCCAGTTGGTACAGTATTGTTAAGCCAGAGCATGCCACCACCACCACCCCACCCCCGCCAGCCAGTGAGGTCAGGACAGTTAACATTGTGCTCGGCAGTTAACTGAGTTGCTGCGAGACCTAAGTTGTCGGTTTGGTGCCTTCAAAGCTTTGTTCTCTTTCAGGGCCTGGATGAGCCTCCATGGGGTCCGACAGGGGGCTCGGGAGGCAGGGAGGGCGCCACAGCTAGCAGAAGAAGCCGCACACACACACAGCACAGGCTGCACGTACACACTATGTGACTAATGACCTGTTTCCTTTAAACTAAAACTCTTGCTTTAAAACTGAGATTCCTGCCCCAATGGTGCCCGAATGAGTGTTAGACACTGATGCCATGGAATGGACCAGAATCAAGATCACCAAGAACAGTGCTTTTCCAGTGAGTGCAGGGTTCTGCTGGCAGCTCATCTCTTGGACAAAAGATCAGAGTGCCAACACCCGGCGGCAGGTGGCACCTAAGAAGAAGAGGAGGAGGAGAAACAGAGCTCAATTGCTCCTCCCAAATTTACCAATCAGATCTCTCCTGAGTAAGAGAGAATGTGAGGAGGCAGAGGGGCCAAAACTAACCAGCGCCGCCCTCCCTGGTGGCGAAAGGGGTTAAGCCTCAGCCTATGAAGCTATCTGCAGCCACCGCAGCACAAGTTTGATCTCCAGACCAGGGAGCTTCCCACGTGGCGCAGCAGACCTCTCCTGCCTCTCCAGCCGCTCTCCTCAGCAGTTTATTTCAGTCAATCTGCCTGTTCTGCTCCCCACTCTGTCTTACCCCCCAACACCCCCTACCAACACACACACACACACACACACACACACACACACACACACACCCCTCTGGCCTATACCCCAATTCTTGTATGCATAAATAAATAAATCTTTAAGAAAAAAAAAGACTAACCAGTGTCCCTTGATTGCATGAGTCAGGGACAGGTGAGATTAAAATACTGCAACAGCATGCCTGGAAGCTACCATTTCTCCCTCCAGATT